>PVLC010007848.1:0-61326 GCA_004027655.1 Graphiurus murinus | reverse complement strand
AAAAGAAGAAATACAAATGGCCAATAAATGTATGAGGAAATGTTCCACATCATTGGCAATCAGGGAGATGCAAATCAAAACTACCCTGAGATTTCACCTAACTCCAGTCAGAATGGCAATCATAAAAAACACGAACAACAACACCTGCTGGCGAGGGTATGGAGAAGTGGGAACCCTAATACATTGTTGGTGGGAGTGCAAACTTGTGCAACCACTGTGGAAAACAGTATGGAGGATCCTCAGATGAATGGGAGTGAACCTACCATATGACCCAGCAATTCCACTACTGGGTATCTAACCAAAAGAATGGAAACCAAATTATCAGACCGATGCATGTGTATCTATGTTTATAGCGGCTCAATTCACAATAGCCAAACTATGGAAGCAGCCAAGATGTCCATCAAGAGATGAATGGATTACAAAACTATGGGATATATACACAATGGAATTTTACTCAGCCATAAAGAAGAACAAAATCATGTTCTTTGCAGGGAAATGGATGCAACTGGAAAACATTATGTTAAGTGAGATTAGCCAGTCACAAAGAGTAAAGAAGCATATGTTCTCCCTAATATCCGGATATTAGGGAGAAGATGGGACATAGGAGGGTCCCCAGATGAAAAAGTAGAGACCCTCGATAAACAAAGAAGTTGATGTAACCGAAGGGAATGGACGGGAGGTGGGAGAGAGGAGAGCATCCTAAGGCACATGATGTACTTACACAATTATATCAAGATCACTCACTGAACTGAACTTGAGAGGGAGGCAGGGTGAGGGAGCGGGGTGGGAATTGGGGAAAGGGTCAGATGAGAAATGTGTGCACATTTGTCTTTATCAATTTGTATCTAACAAAAATGTATATATACAAAGCAAGAATTATTACAATAAAAAAAAGACAAGGAAAGTGGTATAGAAAAACTGCGTATAAAGATCTGACAGCAAATGAATGAGTGAACAAATGTAATGGTAAAATAAGAATCATGCTCAATGCAATAAAAGGAATAGCTGATATCCTAGTATCAAATAAAAGTGGAGAAACCATCATAAATCAGAGGAGTACCTTAAGAAAGGGAAGTCGAAGATGGGAGTGGTGAAAAACAGTCTATGAGGCTAGACCATGAGTTTGTATCATGATGGTACTCTTCACTAGCTGTGTAAATTTGGGAGACACTTAATTCCTCTTTGCCTCAGTTTTCACAGCTCTTAAATGGAGATAAAAATTTCCAACTAGAGAACTATATAGAACCCTAAATGGATTAAAGTATAGAAAGTACATATTGTATTATAAGCGCTTATGAAATTATTAGGAGAATTAATTATAAGAGGAGTAAAAAAATCAAAGAGGAAATAGGTAATGTAACAGAAGAGAAAAATTAAGGATATGGGAAAGAATCATGAAAGTAGACAACTTCTGAATATTGCATAAATGGTAATACATGTCTCAGTTATGAACATGTAGGGGTGAGTCACATGAAAGTGATGTTTTGTGGGTCATAAAATGTCAAATACCAGCAATATCATGTAGGTCAACATAAGAATTTCATGAGTTTTATAAAATTCTCTTTTAGAGAGAGAAACTATATCCAAATCCATACCTTCTACATGTTGAGGCTATAGTCTTTAGTAAACCTTAAAAAATATTTTATGTTCTAAGTCATAAAAAATGAAATAATTATACTTCCATTTCCTAAAAATTTGTTAAATATCACAAATAATTTTATTATGACTTGCAAATATGTAATTGTTAATTACTATTTCATTTTAAATTCAACAAGTAGACAATCTTATTTTAATCTCTCTTTTTAAGGATAATTCAGAAGATGGAAGTGCTAAATATGTATTTAATATACTTAGGACACAGAAAATATTTTCTAGAGGTACTAGCAATTAAACATGTACAATTATACAGAAGAGCAATTTATTTAATGAGACTTCACTAACAGTATTTAATTTGTGATTAGAATATGAGGTTGGAAAATATTTCAGTCAGTGAAGGGATCTAAAAGATTTAAAATCTTTTCTTATTTTAGTTTACATAATTGTGAATATTTGTGAAATGCCTTTGAGATGTGTTTAATAATGCCCCTGCTATTGTAATGAATGATCTTTTCCAGTGTTAATTCAATTGGAATGGAAGATGTGTTAAAATGTATTCATATTTCAATATAATGTAAGACATCTTAAGAAAATTAAGTTAATGATATTCTTAGCAACTTTTAAATAATGAGAAGCCACTTAGGTATGTTACTGTATTACATATTTTACACAGAATTTTATTTGTGAATAGCATTTTTCAAGGAAATAAGCAATATCTATTTTACTGCATAATTTGGTTAAGAATTTAAAATTCTAAGAATGTCATTCAGAGAAAAATTCCTCCTCAGTGTACGGAACACACATCTGTTGGAGTCCTAGATGTTTATGAATTGTTTTTGCTCTAATAAAATAGTTAAGTCAATAACTGAATTTCTGTACTTTTAGGAAAAATAACTACTAGAATATCAGCCTGTAATTTCTGCAATAGTATCTTTAGAAAAGATGGTAAAATGAGTAACTTTCCTTGGTCTGATGCAGACAAGCAGAGAGACCTGTGGAAGAAACGAAAACTGCTTCCTGTGGTGAAGATCCTGCTGTAGGAGCATCTTTCCTGATCAAGTCTCTACTGGGATCCAAACTCTACTTGGTTCTCACTAGTCACTTGCACTGACCAGGATTCAGGGTAATAAGGTCATGGGAAAAGCAGGACTCTTCATAGGTACCCATCAGCCAGAAGATTTTGTTGGGAATTGAGGCCAGGGGACAATAGAGGAATGGGCAGTGACTGTGTGCCAACATACTAGGCAGACAGTATATGATGAAATCCCAATGCTTTCACTTGCCAGCTTTGAAAATGTTAGTAGTCTATTCAACTCCTCTGTTTGTTTCCAGATTCAAACCAGAAATTTAAGTTCAGGACTCATTGATCTTACATGGAAATTCTCTTTGACTTGATTGATGATTCTGAATTCCAGCTGCCTAGGAGAACAATATGGAGAGTACCTTAGAAAGGCCAATGCCTGGGGTTTCTCCTGAGACATGAAACTGAACCTTGGTAGATATGTACTGAATAAAATAAGACAATCTATGAAATGAGGGTTCCAGTTATAATGTGATATTAAAGCCTAAATGCTACAAAATAGTTTCTAGGTTCACCTAAAGGAATCAGAAACAATCTATGTTAATCTCCCCTTAGAGTACAGCCTGAACATAACACGCAGAATTGTGCATTAATACCAGAGAAGAGCTCTATATATTAGGCATAGTGTTAGTGGTGGTAGCAGTAATTACTAAGATCTGTTGTGAGAAGTGAAAGCTAACTGGGATATCTGATAGCAGTAACACATCAGAAAAAGAAAAGGCACATCAGTACCTTAGAGTCATTCTACGTAACCTTACTAGATTCCTTTGGATACTCTGAAGGCATGATAGTGTGTCAATATCAGGGATATTTTGAAGTTATCTATTCTGAGATTAAGGTAATACCTGGTAAGAGAAATACTACCCCTTTTATACACAGTGTTGTAGAATCTGATTGGAAATCTCTACTTTGTTAATAGAAAATTGTATGATATGACTGTTTATATTCTTTATATTGTCAAAGTTGGGGCTTGGTCAGCAGTGTGGCAGACCAGACCTGGAGACAAGTCCAGAAGAACCAGTGATGTTTAGAATTTAGGCAGTAATGCTGAAAATATTCCGAAACAACCAACACACAGTAAGCTTACTGGTGGTTGGTTGGTGTCAGGCAGTTCAGAGAAAAGGAGCTAGCCTCTTAAAACAATGTCAGAGATTCAGATCTGTAAGAAGTGGATTTCTAGCTTTATCATGGAACACGAAAATAGGACACTAGCTTCCGGAACTGAGATAAAAGTGAGGGTATATTCACAGAGGAAAAGCCAGGGCAAACATTGACATAAAAGGCATGACCCTGTGGAGAAGGTAAAGTTAAATGCTCACCCTGCTTGGGAGCCATCTTAAATCCTCACAGGTAGGACATGGCGGTACTGAAATTCTTACACAGCAGCACCAACTAAATCCATCCAAAAAAGTGTACCCCAGAACAAAAAAAAATAAATAAAAGATCAAATCCTAAAATGAAAGTTATAGGTAGCATGTAGCTGTTTGGTTTGTATTTAGAAGTTAACATTAGTAGTGTGCTTAAAGCCTTGAACTAACCACACAAATTATAGTGAAAAATGAAAGCAAATATTAGACTTCTGAGCTAAATTTTTCCTTAGATAGGATGAACCTTATGAGCACACACACACACACACACACACACACACACACACACACACATATATATTTGGCAAATGTTTTGAATCCTTTTATTCTACCACAGAGATACTTTTAAAGCTTTATTGAGGTATAGTTGATATATACTAAACTGCATGTATTAAAGTGTACATTTTGATAAGTTTTGACATTTATGCACACCTATGAAGCCAACATTGAAATTAAGATAATAATCCTACCTATCACTCCTAAATTTTTCTTCTGCTCCTTGTAATCCCTCTCTCCCACTCTTAACTCGAATTTTTCTTCTGTTCCTTAACTCTAAGCAATTGCTGATCTAGTTTCTCTAACTATAGCCTAGCTTGCATTTTGTAGTTTTACATAAATGTAGTAATATATTTTGTACCCCCTTTTTGCATGTTTTTTTCCATTCAGCATATTTACTTTGAGTTGTTTGTCTCACTGATTCACCTCCCCCCCCACACTCTTTTTTTTCTTTTACAGTACTATGTTGATGCAATAATGTACCACAATTTGAATATCCATTCATCTGTTGATGGACATTTGTGCTGTTTCCAATTTATAATGAAATAAAACTGTTAAGATTTATGTATAGTTTTACCACCTTTAGTATCCTTACATTTTCAGAGCATAACTATTCAGCTGAGAAAGCTGGAAAATATATGGAAAGTCAGTCCAGAGAAGTTAGTGTGTGTGTGTGTTGTCCATGGGAGCAAAACTCACATCTCTTCTGAATGATAGCTTGTTAAATTCCATCGGGGAACATGCCCACTGATTTCTTATGGACTCAGGATAAATATAAGCTGAAATGATACTTTATATGAAAATGTAATGAATCTAAATTCTCTGTTTCAACTTCAGATATCACTATTTCATTTCTTTATTTTCAGTGTCTTTCTAAGGAGTTGCAGGGAAGATGCCCAAGTTTCATAAGTGTAAATGTTGTAATATAATCATCTCCAAATTATCTCTACCCACATTTTGAAGCTTTCATGTAAAAAATGTATACCCATATGCTTTTATTTCTAAAATTTTCTAAAAGACCAGCTTGAAATTTATTAGGTTTAAAGACTCTTAAGACTCATTATAGACTGTGCTGCTAAACAATGATAATGGGAAAAAAATAAAAAACTACATTTTCTTAGTGACTCGGAAATCATAGTGACTAGGAAGTAGTTGAAATGTTAGGCATCAACCAGTCAAGGCATCACTGACTCATTTGACATCCATGGAAGAACAGTTGCTGGTGACTAAATTTTCAAACCAGTTATCAGACCGAATTTGACAGAGTTTTATATCTGTCACTATCTTTTGTGTGTGTGTGTGTGTGTGTGTGTGTGTGTGTGTGTGTGTGTCTGTGTGTATGTGTGACTAGGAATTGAACCCAGGGACATTCTACCTCTCAGCTACACCCCTACCCCCAGCCCTATTTTACATTTCGTTTTGAAACATTAAGTTGCCTAGGGCCTCATTAAGTTCCTGAGGCTGGCCTCAAACCTGCAATCTTCCTGTCTCAGCCTTCAGAGTACTGGGATTATAGGCGTGTGCCATTGTGCTCACTTAATACTATTTAAGTTCCTACTGCCTCCTCGGTTTTTAAAATGGCTTTCAAATTTGGGGAGACAGACAATATCCTTATACTAAACATTTTTATGATAATAGATAAGGATTTTTGCTATAGTTTGTACCTTTACGGTCCCCAAAGGTCCATGTGGTGCTACTGGGACGTAGTGGGCTCTTTAAGTGGCTTTAAGGGGCTTAATATTAGGCATCCTTTAAAGGAGATTGTGAGACTCTGGCTGTTTCTTTTCTCTTCTGATTCCTAGCTATGAAGTGAGCAGTTTTGCTGTACTATGTATTCCTGTCATGATGTGCTGCCTTACCAGAAGCTCCAAATCCATGGGGCTAACTAATTATGGACTGGAACCTCTAAGACTGTGAGCCCAAATTAACTTTTTCTCTCTATAAGTTGATTATCTCAGGTATTTGTCATAGTAACAGAAATTCAACTAACATAGTTTTCCTAACCAGAAGATATTTTACCAAGGCAAGCTGTCATCTCTGTGAAAGCTACAACTTCTGTTCATAGAGAAATCCAAAATCATATTTTTGTTCTTTCTCTAAGCAAAATGTTGTCTTTATTTACTTTAGAGTTGCTCTAGCTGGTGGCAATAGCAACAGTTTGCTTTAGATTAAGTTTTTTTTTTTTTTTAATGTCATAACTCTCCTTCTTCTTATTCAACCACCACATTTTCTTCTAAGGATTTTTCTCTGTATAAGGTGTCTTTTACATTTTTAATAATAAAGCAAAATTTATACATAATGAAAAGTGTGTGTGGCACAGTGAATGGAGTGTGTGTTTTGAAGTCAGAACATTCTATCAAAAATAACTGTACAAACTTGTGTATGTGAATTTATTTACCAAAGCTTTAATTTCATTAGGAATTATATGTAATATTCTCTACTGTACATGATTCAAAGGTTGTTTGAAGAGGAAATTAAATACTTTATGGGAAAGCTCTTTGAGAACAATATAACTACAAATTTTTTCAATTTCTTGAGATTGGCTAAAGAGAATATAAAAAATCTTATCAAAATGCTAAATTGGGTTCTTTTGGGTTTCTACCGATGGCAAAGTAGGGTAGAAAACTGCAAATTTTGGAAATGTGGATTCACATATTTCAAGACCACTTCAATGATTTTAGCAAAGTCTATTTAGGACTGTGCCCCAGGGTATACTGAACATATGATGGGGGTTTTCTCATGGTGATCAAAGGATTACTGGGGGGAAAAAGCATGTTATAATTTCTTGTAAGCCAAGAATTTATTTTGATTCAAGTTGCATAAAGAATCATAACTAACTTAGACATATTCATTCAACATGTATATATTTAAACAATATTCTTTGGTATAGGCATTGTCAATCTATGGATATACCAAGTAGTGGTATAGCTGGATCATATGGTGGATCCATTCCAAATTTTCTGAGGAATATCCACACTGATTTTCATAGCAGCTGTACTAATTTGCAATTCCACCAACAGTAAAGATTTCCTATTTCCCCACATGCATGCCAGTATTTACTGTTGTTTGGCTTTTTGATGATTGCCATTCTGATTGGGGTTAGGTCAAATCTCAGTGTAGTTTTGATTTGCATCTCCTTGATTGCTAATGATGTTGAACATTCTTTTATGTATTTATTGGCCATTTGTATTTCTTCTATTGTGAAGTGTCTGTTTAGTTCAATTGCCCACTTATTGATTGGGTTATTTGGTTTTTTTTTAGTAGTAAGCCTTTTAAGTGCTTTGTATATTCTAGATATTAGTCTTTTGCCAGGGGAATAGCTGGCAAAGATCTCCCATTTTGTAGACTCTCTCTTTATACTCTTGATGGTTTCCTTTGATGATCAGAAACTTTTTAGTTTAATGTCATTCAATTTATTAATTCTTGTTTTAATTTCTTAAACTTTGGGGGTCTTATTGAGGAAGTCTCTAACTGTGCCTCTATGTTAGTGTTGGACCTATGCTCTCATCTAGTAACTTCAAAGTCTTTGGTATAATTTCCAGGTCTTTGATACATCGTGAGTTGACTCATGGATAAGGTGAGAAATATGGAGTTAATTTCATTTTTCTACAAAGAGATAACTAGTTTTATGTAAAAAATTAATTGGCTATAATTTGTTTCTATGCCTTAGATTTTGTTCCTTTGGTCTATGTGTCTGTTTTTGTGCCAATATTATGCTGTTCTTATTACTATAGGTCTGTAGTACAATTTGAAATAAGGAATTGTGATGCCTCCGGTATGGTTTGGTTCTTATTGTTGAGCATTGCTTTAGCTATTCTTGGTTTTTCTGAGGCCTTTGATCATATTGAAAGTCAAAATTCTAAATTTTCCTTTTGGCATTTTCTGCAGGTCAATATTGTTGATCTCCCTTGTTTTTGAGTTGTGGGAGTTGATTTTTTTCCTTGTTGGTCTTCATTCTTATGTTTTCTGAATTCTCAAGTTTGTATTTCTGCTTTCCTGGCATTCTCTTCCTCTTTGTGTGAGAGTCCCAAGCTATTTGTTGTCCCTTTATAATAAGGCCAGTCTAGGAGTATATATTTGCCTCAATAAATCCGTCTCATATGATCAGACTTTTGAGTTTTTCCCCCAGAACATCTTTAAAAAGATATAGTTCTTATTGTACACAAACAAGAATCTCTGGTTGGCTGCAGGCCACTGTGTTCTCCAGGCCCAAACTCATCAGAGCCAGAGACTATGATGTTCCATTCAGAACCTGTGACCTATTGGTTGGGGTTGAATGTCCCACAGACAGCACTACTTCTCTGCTGGTTGCAAACCTATGAGACCATATAAAGCACTGACTTATAGCTGCTGTGGTCACTGGGTCTAAGCTCAGGAGGGTCAGAAATTACTATATTCTGAGCTTGTGTCCTGACTGGCTAAGCTTTGATAGCACAGGGACACCACCACTGATCTGTAGTTGTGATCATGTGGTGTTCTGTCAGTCACTGGCATGCGTGACCACCAGGCACAAACTCTGTTGGCAGAGAGAGTGTTGCATTCTAACTGTGATTGCGTGAACCTCTGCTGCCCCCTGGCCTCCTTGCTTTCAGGACCTAAGCTCTGGAAGGAAGACATTATACCATTCTAACACTGGGCCTTGGGTGGCCTCAGTTATTTAACCTCAGAGATATCGTCGCTGCTCTGGGCAACTGTGATCTCATGAGACCTTGTTGGCCTTTAACCTTGGTGCTTGTGGCACCCAATCACCCTTGGATGTGAGTTTATAGCTTTCCAAGACTATAGCATGGTTGACTGAGTTATTTCACCCCACAGGCACCACTACTGGAAGTCTTGTGGTGATTTTTGTAGACCCTGCAGAGGCCCTGGGAACTGCAGACCCTAGGTCCCACCTGCCCAAGTGTCCCTAAGAACTGTCTGCAAATTCATCTTTCTACTGTGTCCGACTGTATCTTCTGCCCCAAACTCCTCAGGGATGATTTGCCAACTCACAGACCTAGTGGGTCACTTTGTTGCCACACAAGTCCCTATAGTCATGCAGGCTCCCACTGGGAGGGTGTGTAAACTCATGGTCTTGATGAGTGCCACTCGGGTCTCTGCAGGAAGGAATGAGTTCAGCTGTACTCACAGGTTCACTGAGCAGTTTGGTGGCTTGGTCTGTAGATTCACAGTGATCTTGGCAAAGTGGGTTGTAGCCACTGGGGTCCCTGCAGGAAAGGTCTGTAGTTTGTTGGTTCCACTGAATTCAGTAGCAGCTGCAGGAGTTTGCTGGATGATTATGCTGGATGGTCTGGGGAGTTGCAGTCTTGAGCTATTCAAGTATGGAGAGAAGAATGCGATTGATTTTGGTGATGATTTTCTGTAATCACTGACTCAACAAGAGTCTGCTTCTTCTTACCTGGAGTTGGTCTCTGAGAGCTGTTGGATTCCTGGGTTCCAGCAGCAATCAGGCTCAGCATTGGCTTGCCAACATGGTGCCTACCTCTGCTTTCTGCTCTCCAGATGAGACATGTGGAGCTCTTTTTAGTCCTCTGCTCTCTGCTGCATCAAATTTTACATTTCTACTATCTTCTGTTGAGTTCTGACAGTTTTTCTTCTCTGGCCAAGATGCAGTCTTACCACTGGTTGAGTTCTAAGTCTTGAAGCAACTGAAATATGCAGTCTTTCTCTATTCTGCCATCTTTAATTTTCTAAATTTATATTTTTAGAAGCTACTCAATTCATAATATTTTGTTATAGTTGCCCGAGCAAGCTAACTACTCATTGACTACTTAAGTTCCCTGTTGTCATAATATCATCTTACTTCAAATGTTTAAGAGTAATAAAAAATGGTAGTATGTTTGACAAATATCAGATTATTGTGATAAAAATAATTTGGAATTTATATTTTATAAGTCACTCCTGTAGAAAATTGTATTGGATAGTAATAATAAAAAGTATTTAAAAAAACTTTTATTCCAAGCATGTAGAATATCTGATATGTGTAAATACAGCCTCAGAGTGTGATGAAGCTTCAGATCTGAAATTCCAAATATCCCTGAATCCTCTTTTCTTTATGGAGAATAATTCTAATTTTAGTTTATAATTGAATTTTTAAAATACACATGAGTTTAAATATTTTCTTGTATGGTTATCTTTGATTTTCCCTGTGAAATCTACCTCTGGTAAAAAGAATAATTTTAATTTTAAATATTTAGAAAGGAGATGAAAATATACCTGCTTTCATAAATTATCTTTTCAACTTAAAGGTCAGATGGGTCTTGAGTAAATCCTTATTTCATTGCCTTTTATGTATAAAACCTTTTTTGTTCATATATATTTTAATTGCTAAAGCTGAAACAGTATTTGGATAGAAGATGATGACTTTCAGTGTCAGTTTTTCTGTGATTGTTTTAGTGGTAAGAAAAGTTTAAACATTGTACTTTATGAAGCAGCTGTGGAAGTATGGATAAAAGTTACTCATCCACACCAGGGCAAGGGCTCCTTTCCACCCCTGCTGATCAAGCTGCTTCTGAAATCCTGAACCAGAAAAAGAGATACAGATACTGAGTTCCAGATTTGTGATATCTCTCAGAAATCTAGG
Source organism: Graphiurus murinus (assembly GCA_004027655.1). NCBI lineage: Eukaryota > Metazoa > Chordata > Mammalia > Rodentia > Gliridae > Graphiurus > Graphiurus murinus. Next base: position 50,423 of record PVLC010007848.1, on the reverse strand, counting down.
CAGACATTTCAAAGCCAATTGATTATGTCAGAATTCTTTTATTACAGAGATGACAGTTTTGATTTTATTGGAATATTCATCACAGGGGATATGGGTTTGCTTTTCCTATCTACAATACTACATTTAAAATAGCTATGTGATTGTGTCTTGGTCAACATTGATTGCTATAATCCAAAATGACTACAATACAAGTTAGAGGAAGAAAGGTCTATTTGCTCACTGTTTTTTTGAGATTTGGGGCTCAGTCTTTGTGAGGCCAGGATCTGGGACTCAGGGCATTGTGGCAGGAAGCAGACAGAGGGAGAGAGTGAGGGTCTTCCCTCACACCATGGAAGCTGGAAGCAAGAGAGAGAGTAAACAAGAGGACTCAAACCACAGTCCCTAAGGCTACACCCCCAGGGACCCTCCTTCTCTGGCCACACCCACAAGCCTAGGTTACCACCCAGATAAATTCATTGTAATGGATTTATCTACTGATGAGTCCTAACCCTCAGGACTGAATTACATCAACTCTGAACACCAATTTATGAGCTCTCCAGGGGACATTCTATATCTAACTATAACAGATTGCGTATAAGAAATTTGACTTACTGACATAGGATTATGCATAAAAACACTGTGTATTAAGTGACATCTCTGATAGGAAAGCCAGTAGGAAGAGTTTTCATCTTCCAGGAAATGGTCTAGGCATTGGACCAAAACATATATTGGTACACTTGTCCAATAGCTACAATAAATACATTCCAAAATCAAAGAGCAGATTTAATATTAGCTCCTCTTATGATTGCTCTCTGCAATCTTTACAATTTTGAGCTCTATTCCTACTGAAGCCTGTGCTCTGCTCAATAAGGGGTACTGGTCACTAGAGAGTATTGTTCCATTAGGAAATACTGTAAAAATCCCCTGTATGAAAACTATTCTGTTGCCTTGTCACTTTGGAGCCCTTATGCCAATAGCTTAGCAAGTGAAGAAAGGATTTTCTATGCTAATGAAAATAATAAGATCTACTTTTCATGAGAAGATTTTATTAGTGCTATGTAATGGGATCATTTGAATCTTACAGCATTTACTGGGCATTTTCTGAAACTTTCACATTTAGTGACAATAGTACAGGGGCTGTTGCTGAAAGCTAACATAACAAGACCAAAGACTCTAAGCACACAGATACTCCAAAGATGAACATGTGGCTGACCTAACCAGACAAGCAACTTGGAGCAGCTGAAGTTTGGACCAAGAGTGAAGGTAATCTGGAGTGGGTAGATGACCCCTGCACTAGATGCAAATGAGAAGTTTAGCTTGTTTTCTTAATTTTGCTGTGAACAAATATTATCTTTAGAGATTGCAACAAGAGCCTCTTGGAAAACTCAGTAAAAGAATAGACTTAATATGGGACATAGGCAGATTCAAATGATATAGCTGATAATCTGTACTTGTGATACACTGTGATAAATCTTAACTTGCTTGAATTCAGCCAAGTTGTTGTGTCCAGTTTGTTCTCCTGATCTGACTGCCACTTCAAATGTATGAAGTGTAGTCTCTTTGTTTTATTGTCTTGTAGCTTTCTCCTTAGCTGCAGAAGGTTGCTTAGCTCCGTTTCTATAACCTGAGATTTAAAGATACAGTAGTCTTTCCTCTCAATGGAAGATGTGTTTCAAGACCCCCAGAGGATGCTTGAAACCACATATAGCAATGAACCATATGTGTTTTTCCTTACACATACATACATGTAATAAATTTTAATTTTAAACTTAGGCCCTATAGGAGATTAAAATAACAGAAATAAAATAGAACAATTACAATAATATATTTTAATAAAATTGATATGAATGTGGATATTTTCTCTCTCAAAATATCTTAATTCTTCACTGCACTATCGTAATATTTTTCAACTATAGATACCATAGGTAGCTGAAGTAGTAAGAAGTGAAACTATGGATAAAGAAGATTTCTGTAATTAAGCATTCCTGGGTCACTCTTTGACAACTACAAAACAGGATTTGTTGTATAGTCAAACCAATGCTCCCCCTCCCCCTTTTTTATACTGGAGATTGAAACCAGGGACATTCTACTTCCAATCTATAACCTCAGCCCTATTTTATTTTTTATTTGGAAAGAGGGTCTCATTAAGTTGCTGAGGAATTTAACTAAGTCTCTGAGGCTGGCCTTGAACCTGTGATACTCCTATTTCAGTTTCCCAAGACTGGGATTACAGCAGGCATGTGTTATTGTGCCTTTGGGGTGAAGAGTCAATTTTGAGGTGCAGTCTGTGTGGTTTCTCATTGTTAAGGATTTCTCATTGAAAATTAAGGCTCAATCCTTAATTTTCCATAGAGGTCATCAGTTAATTAATACCTACTTTATTGGCTTTTCTGCCTTCCACATTTTATGTTATTTCCTCTACTTAAATTTTAAGAACTATCAAAATATAAGAGAGCTAAGGAAGAATTGTCTAGGTAAATTTTCCACCTCCTTATGCTCTATATGGCCACATGCAACTTCGGAGTTGAGTGGCACACCAAAGGAACATTCATCTCTCACATGTCGTTCCATCTGATTTTGCTCCAAGTGGTCCATTGCCTGTCAGTTCTATAAAGAATTTGAATTTCTCCACCCCAGGACATGTCTGCATTCCAGTATAGTTTCTATTTCTAGACTATAAATCTTTTTGAGCTATAAACTTGGCTTTAGATTTGGTTACTTTAATATAACTTAAATTTCATTCCTTTTGTCTCCAGATTATTGTGATGTTGAAAATGTAATAGATGGTACAGCAAAATAAATTGACACGGGGGAGGATGGAAAAGAATGTATATCTGCCTCTGGGTATCTTTCAATCTCAACTTGAAATATTAAATAATGTTTGTGCCATCAAAGAAGGCTGAATCAAGGGATACCAAATGGGTAGCTATCTTATTTAGAGCTGGCAATTTTATTCCTAAAAGAATAGCTAATACCAAACTTTCAATTTCACTCTTCTTTTGCTTAGTTTATGGTCAGTGGACTTTGCACTCATTTATTTGAAAACTGTTCTTTTGAATGAGATTAAAAGAAATTTATGATGTGTTTCACAATTCCACTTGTACTATGAAGTGACTCTAGGGATAATAAAATCAGTATGTTTCTGAATATCCTTTTCTAAATACCACTCCAGGAAGACTTCTCCAATAATACAATAATTTCAATTTTTCTTGTCAATCTTAAAGCTTGATAATATTTTAAGAAACAGAATATATAGAAATGTTTTAAATTTTATTGTCTACAGGTATGGATTTTTTTATTTAATATCAGAAATTGTTTATTTAGATGATGATGTCAAAGGAAAATATCTAATCTTGTACTATCCAGGAAATTAACCAAATAACAGGAAACTTCGTTAAACAATTATTCTATTTAACAAATACTTATTGGATACTCACTTAGATGCCTGGCACTGAAGTGAATCTTACTGTAATAGGTCAATGAATATGGTCTGAGCCTTAGCTTTGCTATTTGATGACAATGCATCTTAGACTACTTCTTGCCATTTTACGGAAAATATCAATACTTGTCTAACAAGCTTGCTGCTAAGATTAAATGAATTAATATATGCAAAATGTCAAGCAATGCCTACGGCAAAGTGTTGAACAAATGTTAGCTATTTTTGGACTCCTGGGATTCAGGGATGAACAAATGAGACATCTTGCCTGGAGACAGATAATTAAAATACACTGAGATAGGTGCTCTTATAAGTGAGAAAAGGATGTGCCATAATACTAAAGAATATCTAGAAGAATATTCTAAATATCTGATTTAGGATCTGAAGAAAAAGTAAAAGTTAGTGGGGCACTGGGGTGTGGGGGATGACTTATTCCAGAATGAAAGACACCAGAAGGGAGTGGTGGTGCAAGCCTGTATTCCTAGTACTTGGCCAAGACAGGAGGATTGTAGATTCAAGGACAGCCTCAGAAAGTAGTGAGACTCTCATAGAATCTAGGGAGATTCTGTTTCAAAATAAAAATAAAATAGGGCTGAAAGTGTACCTTGGAGATAATGTCCCTGGGTTTGATCCCTGTACCATACACTTACACACAAAAAAATTCCAGAGGAATAAAAGGACATGCCAGCTTCATGGAACTACAATAAAGGTGAATTGCATTAAGGAACTTTTCATATTAGGATTCATAAGTCTCTTAAAATTTGAATAACACTTTTACCTATGTATGATTCTATATCTGTAAAACATTGATTCACTATGTTATCTCATACTAATTTCTTCAGAAAAAAATTTTAAGTATCAGGAGGTAACAAGTTCATGATGGGACATATTAGTTTCAAATTTTTACTTTCATTTGCAAATCAAACAGTTGCCAAGTGTTTCATGTATAGTTCCCATTTCATCACACAGAATATTAAAAAGGCAGGTCAGAAAGGATACAGATAAGACAACATTAATGAGTCTTACTTTATTAATATTATTTTAGCTGAAAGGAGTTTTTTCACATGTTTTAATTGACAAATATATATATAAATATCACGTTATGGTCAAATTAGGAGAATTAGCATATCCAGCACCTAAAACCTGTTTTATTATTTTTTTTGTTAGGAATATTAAAAATCTTTTGTTCTACTTTCAAATACATAATAAATTATTGCTAACTATAATCACCGTACATTATCATCCAGAAATCTCACTACTGGGTATATTTTTAAAGAAACTGGTATGTTGAAACGACATCTGCATTCTCTTGTTCATTTTAGCACTACTCACCATAGGCAAAAAAGGAAAACAACCTAAATGTCCATCAATGGATGAGTGATTAAAGAAAATGTGATACATATATACAATGCAGTACTATTTAGCCATAAAAATAAGCAATTTGGTCTTTTTTTTTGGCAATACTGGGAATTGAACCCAGGGGCATCCTACCTCTGAGCTATACCCTTAGTCCTATTTTTTATTCTTTATTTTTGAAACAGGGTCTCACTAAGTTCACTAAGTTATGGAGAGCCTTACTAAGTAGTTGAGGCTGGCCAGGAACCCAGATTCTCAGATCTCAGCCTTCTAAGTACTGGGATTACAAGCATGTACCACCATGCCCAGCAAATTTGGTCATTTGTGATAACATGGATGGAACTGAAAACATATGTATTTTAAATAGTATTCAATTATCTCTTTTAATTGCATTTATTTATTATGTAAGATCTATTCTTAAATGTTTAGGGAGCTGAGAGAATAGGAATGAGGCATTTTCTGCTTTTGGTTTCTATGGGCAAAACTGAAATTAAAGTAAAACTAGAAATCAGATGGATTGAAGGGCAGCATAATCATGAGACCTTTAGACATCGCTGTCTTTCATGGACGATGAGTCTATTTGATAAGTGTTAAATTTGTAGGTACTGAGCCAAGGCAAGAAAACATCAATGCTATGGGGTAAGCTTAAGTTCTAGAGAGGTTGCTGAACAAAATGACCTTTAATTCTCTTCATGTGTTGAGATTCCATGATTTTATAATTTTTATTTATTACCTCAAATATGAAACAATATAAGGTACACAGAAAATGGCAGCCAAAGCCTTTATTAAATTAGTTTTCAGAATTTTTGTTTTGTTTTGGTTTTTAGTCCAATTCCACAGATTCCCATAAACCAATTGCTTTTGGAAGGGGATTTTATTAGTATTTTATTTTGTGGAAGCATTTATACAAACACAATCTGCTCAGGCCTAAATAATAATAAAAGCTGTGTTAAAGCAGAAATAAGTTGCTTCAATTTTGCTTACAGCCAATTAATTTTTATGAATTAATTATTTTGGATTAGTTATTTTTCGTGAATTCTACTTCATTTGTCTAATTATGATTATCAGTTTTTTTCCTTTAGGGATTTCTTTTTGTTAATCTAAAGGGCAAGTTGAGGTACAACTAAGTTTATTTGAACTAAAATGAGGATTACCACATGGAAAAAAATACAAACTCTAGTTTGTCAAAGTAAGTGATCCTCAAGTGACATCCAAGAGGTCTGCTTTTTAAAACTAAATTAAAAAAAAAAAAAGCAAGAAGGAGGTTATAGCAATTTGGTTATTACAACAGCATTGGTTGACAAGAATAGCACAGGACATTGATTGTTAGTAGGCCACATACTTTCCAGGGAAGAAATGTGATAAGCAGGAAAGGGCTCTTTCTGGTGTTATTCATTATCCTTATGACATTAGGAGGTCAGAAACCTCCTGTGCTAGGTCAGAATGAACTTGGTGACTACAGTCTCATGACTCATGTTTTCTCTGAGCTAAAGAATTTTGTGATCTAATTCCTGTGATATTTTAAATCATTTGTTGTTGTTCAGTTTTCAAGTGGGTATCTATCTATCTATCTATCTATCTATCTATCTATCTATCTATCTATCTAAAAGGAAATAGGGCATCTATACATACATTGAGGAATAGAATGGCATAATGAGCAATAAGACTGTGTGTGTGTGTGTGTGTGTGTGTGTGTGTGTGTGTGTGTGTGTGTGTGTGTGCTAGTAGGGATTTAACCCAGGAGCATTCTACCTCGCAGCAACATTCCTGCATTCCTGGTCCCCTTTTAATTTTTTTAAATTATTATTTTGAAATACAATCTCACTAAGTTTCTGAGTGTCTAAGTTGCTGAGACTGGTCTTGAACCTGCAATCCTACTGTCTCAACCTCCCAGGTACTGAGATTACAGTTGTGCAATATTGCACCTGGCTCCTTTTTATAAATGGAACCTTACATCAGGTTAAACTCACCTGACACCTAAACAATCCCTCGATTCCATAAATTTGGAGACACAAAAGTACCGTGATATTGGATGGTTATTGGCTTCCTACATTCCAGTGACAGATACTGATTAATTTTGATGCTGTGTAGACATAGAAAAATATACTTTGAACAAAAAAAATATGTAATTTGTATTTTGTTAACTAATTTACAACATATGAAAAGGCATAGGGAAATTTCTTTCTCTCAGTAAGTGAAAATGTTGTAAAGATATAAGAAACTAAGAGATAAAAAGATGCCCACCAGTTCTGTGAAATCATCAGAGCTTTTGAAAACAAATGTAAAAAGAAATCTGAGGGCTTCTTTTCTTCTTCATTCTCATTGTCTCCTCACTAACATTTAAGAACTTTCCAATCACATCATTTCCACCTGAAGTGGTTATTGTGTTTCCCTAGCTTTCTCAGTCTCTTCTCCTTTGCATGGTAGCTTCTTTTATCTTTATCCCTTAAAAAATAACTCTAGCTATTGTTTAAAGAACAAGCAATCTGATGTGAAGTTCAAAAACATTAAAGAGTGTTACATTTATGGGATTATACTTTAGATCAGTGCATTTCAAATTTCTTATTAGCAGTCTTCACTATTTCATGGACACAGTCTCTTGTTCTTTGTTCCATAGATAATGCACTGAGCCGGCATGTAAGCAACACTCAACCCCACCTTCAGCCTTCTCTCGGTTTTTCTTATATGGGCTTTTAGTAATTCTCTCTAAATCAATATTTGTCCGTTCTATTAAGATACAAGATCATACAAATAAGAAGTCATTTACTGTGGATTCTAAATCAACAGAATATAAGCTCAGAATTGTGGTAATACGAATGCCTGAGTCTTCAATACAAAGAAAAAGAATCTTATCTATAATATGAATTTGTCTGCAATAGAAGTTAATTCAAAATTATTTGAAATATCTGTTATCAGGTAAGCCTTGCTGAGAAGCTTATATGGATAAGGTTTAAGTAAGTTATAGCACATTTACAATAACATGATTATGCTTTTTTTGGGGAGTTGATTTCTGTAAGTTCCAAAATTGAGCAAATTCGACATATCTTTATTTTACTTTCTCAGGTGTTGAAACAAAAATTTTACCTGTTCAAGTTAAACAGGCAAAGAAGACACTGCTAAGGAAAGAGAGGAAAGTCAACACTGATGAAACAGAAGTCTGGAGAGCTTTTAGGAGGTGGAGTAGAGAGCTCCTAGGCACTTGCATTTGCTAACATGCTTTACTCAAAGGGAAAGTAGACTTCCTTGTTCTTTCTTTTTTTTTTATTTTATTGGTGCATTGTAATCATACATTGTGGGGTACAAACTAGTAGAGGCATACATGCACACAGGTCTCATTTAACCCTTCCCCAATTCCTACCCCATTCCCTCCCCCCTCTCCCTTTCTCATGTTCAGTTTAGTTCTGGAACATGGAGCAAGGCACACAGAAGCTGGTGTTCTTCCTCCTACAGAAATAGGGAGGTAGGGATGTCATCTTCCTCAAAGTTTACATTTCAAAGGAGGGACCCTGCACATATGAAATAAATACACAACACATGGTAGTTGTAAATAATAATCTTTTGTTAAAATTTTACTTCTAGCATATTATAATGAATATTTTATTTTAACAGGTGTTTTGGAATGTGAATTTCTTATGTGTCCTATATTTATTGCCGTGCCCAAATGTGCTTATGAAATGCTAATCTCATCTATTGAGGAAGAGTACTTTTTAGTACCTTTAGAAAAAGAAGTCACTTTGAGTGACCCTTTTTTATATAGGTCTTGACTGCTCTTAATTTGAATTGAATGGATAATTAGAAGGCAGAATTACCTAGAGAAAACAAGTTATTTTCAGTTCTCCACTGGGAATTAGCTAGTAAGGATTCAACCTAGTGTGCAGAGCATCTCATTCAAATTATTGTACTTAGAAACAGCTTATGTTTGGCCAGGAAATGGTGCTGTTAAAGACTTTTCTGAGGGTATGGATTAAATGGGCATTATGATGAAACAGAAGAACAAAGTGGAATGATCTAAATGTAAATCTTAGCTACCCCCTTATCATGAGTACATTTTTATTGCTTCCTATTGATAACTCTGCCCATTTCTTTTTAATTATTGTACATAGATGTTAGGAATAAAACAGTATCTAAACAGAGAATTCTTTTAATTGAGCCAAAGGCAGAGTACATCCCCAAGTCAACTTTACAGGCAACTTAGGAAATGAATTCTATGATGCCTCAGATAATAGTATCAATTCAAGTGTCAAAGCAGAGTAATGTGGATGAGACAAGAATACTATTTTCCCATCATTATGGGGTCTGTGATGACTGAGTTCGACCTGCATAATTACATTACAATGAGAGGAAAATGTTCCAGGACTTTAGATACTGATAAGAGGTGGCTAGGAGTATAATGAGTTTGTCAGAAGTGTGACAACTACATTTTTCACCCTGTATATGGTTGAAGTCGTTTGTAGGCAAAAGGAAAATAACCATTTTTAGGCAACCCTTTTGCTGTGAATGTTTCTCTAAGTGATGTGTGTTAAATATTTTCTTGAGTGCTGACTTACATATTATTAATTTGAAAAAAGTTACTATTAGTCAGCTTTCCTTAGCCATGACAAAATACCAGAGATAAACTAGGAAGGAGGATTTATTTTGGCTCATTGTTTCAGATGCTTTGGGGCATAATCAGTGACCAGAAAGTGTGTGTGTGTGTGTGTGTGTGTGTGTGTGTGTGTGTGTGTGTGTGTGTGTGTGAGAGAGAGAGAGAGAGAGAGAGAGTGAGAGAGAGAGAGAGAGAGAGAGAGAAGAGAGAGAGAGAAAGAGAGAGAGTGAGAGTGTTGGAGAAAGGCAGAGGCACTAAGGTCCCAATATCCCCTTTGAGGGCATGTCCACAAATACCTAACTGCCTTCCACTGAGCCCATTTCCTAAAAGTTCCACCACCTCCCAAAAGGGCCATAGACTGGTGAGTAATTCCTTAGCATGTGGACTTTTGGAGGATATTTACAATCTAAACCATAGGACCTACCTTCAAGGATGTGTGAAGACTTAAATTCTGACAAGACAGACAGAAAGAGGGACAAGGATATATAGACTGCTTTTAATTTGAATTAAATAGAAAAGAAACAGGAAGAAAAGCATAAATATCTAGAGCACATAAGTGATTTTCTGTTATCTAGTGGGGACTATATAGTAGATAGGCTGTTGATACACCTAGCACAATAAAGAGTATCTACTTCTTATGATTACTTATGTTGATACCATGAAATTTATGGAAAGCCCAAATATTTATATTTACCTTTGATAAGTAGTTCTTGCTTATTACACAACTAATGTATACATATGTTCCCATTGTAAAGATTTAAAGTGCACACACATAGAAAATAAATTGTGTATTTGTCTCTTCCCCCCTCCTCATCAGGCTGGTTTTTATCCTTAGTGATTACCGCTCTAAAGAGTTTGATGCAAACTCTTTTGCTATGCATTTTTGGACATTTACATATAAATACATAGCTAAAGAACATTTTTTTCTTACATGAGATCATGATATAAGTATTGTTGGTAACTTGTATGTTTTGTCAGATTGTAGTAATATTTTCATATTTCTGCATATAGGCCAATCTAATTTTCCTTCAGTGGAATTTGGTTCCCTTAGTGATATAGTATATACTGTATTATGCGATTTTTCATCTCATGACCAACAGTTTGGTCATTTGCAATATTTAACAATTGAAGACAAATATACAATGAACATTTTCCTAGAATCTTTGTGAACTTCTAAGGTTTAAATTTCTAGATGTAAAATTTTTTGTTTCTATGCAGGAAGATTTTAAGTTTCTCAGGTACTGCAGAATTATGTTACAAAAAGCATTATGGGGGCTGGAGGTATAACCCAGTGGTAGAAGTCATCCTTGGCATATGTAACCCTTAGATTTAATCTCTCCCACAGCTTTATGGATTTACATTTAACTCCAGTATGAGTGTACCTACTTACCCACATTATGTGTTGCAAACATAATATTATCTTGTGGCTTGATGTTGGGGTCTTAGCCTGATCGGAAAGACCCCGCCTCTAGATGGCGCCTGGCAGAGTGCCAGAAGCAGCTGCAGGTGGTAACATCCTAGGGCTGTCCCACGCCAGAGCGCATGCACCAGCACGCCCGGCTCATGGCCGGCCCAGGTGAGAGCTGTATGAGGCACCTCATGGCTCAAGCCCTGCGCGGCTTTAAGAGTCTCCACCTCTTGCCCGTGGTTGTGGTTGCTGGGTGGTGTGGTTGCTGGGAGGCTGGTGGTTGCTGGAGAATAGGGTTAGAGAGACGATTGCGGTTGGAGATACGGATGCTGTCAGGGTTAAGAGAACGATTACTGTTGGGTAGCGTCCTCGATCCCAGAGAGAGAGAGAGAGGTATAATAAAGAGAAGTTTGAGCCAGCAATGTTCAGTCGTCGTCTTTACTGGGGCCTCACGGTTGAGGGTTCAGCCCTGGGGTCCCAATAGCTTTTGACATGGTAGAATTTAGAGTATTTTATCACATTTTGACTGTTACCTCAATAAGACAAAATATTATATAATGTCAGTAACATTAATTGTCTCTGAGAAAACCTTTCGCTGAAAGCATAGCTTCAAAACCTCTAAATGCTTATGAAGATTATGGAGCATCATGAATAACTTATGAAATCTGTCCTTGAAAAACTAAATCTTATATGTTTATCATTACTATTTGGTCTTCAGAATTTGTCAAACATTTCCTTTACAATTTTATCTTTATCATCTTGCCTTTATTAATGACAGATTAAAAAAAAAAGCTTTATGTCAATGACAAAAATATAAAGTATTTAGGTGAATGCTAATGAAACATGTTAATAATTATTTTCACAAATCTTAACTTTTAATTAGTTATTGTGTCATGAGAATTAGGTATACAAAATAGTCATATAGAGCAAATAACTCTTCAGGTTTTTTTCTATATAATTTCTTTTAGTATGTTTTTGTAGTTTTATGTTATTGACTACCATTACTTTTCCACACTTAAAAGAATCGTTATATTGATGGATGAGTTGAATGAAAGAGTTAGGAAGCAATCTGTTCTTTGTAATGTTGTATTCATTCAGGTGCTCTATCTTGATACCTCTTAAGATATAGAAATATTGATACTAAAATAGAAACAGTTTGTATTTTCTGGTCAGATACTTTATATGAAATATGGCTGGAAGAAATACTGAGCAATAAAAGCAAGAGAACATTTATTGAGCATCTACTATTTGCCTGGTATGATGGTCTAAAAATCCATCTTTTCTCATATGTGTATAGGAGTATTAGCTGACAATTTAAAAATATATTGTTATACAAACATGGAAATTGCATATGCTTCTACTGTAAAATCTTTTAAAATGTACCAGAGAAATCAAGAATGACTAGTTCCTCAGGAGATAAATGTTTACTAATTGCAAATAAAATCTTCTCCATTGATTTTTTAAGTGATGAATAATGCCAGAGAGCTCAGAGAAGCTCAGAGAAGCTCAGAGAAGCTCAGAGAATACATATATTTAACTAGATTTTTAAAAAATGCCACAGTGGGCCAAAAAAGACAGATTTTTGCTCTCTCATTTTTATACATGCTTGGCTCATCCTAAATTATAGCAATGTTTCATTACCACCAAAATTCTCAAGATAAAATTTGTAGCACAACTGCTTGCTAAGCAAAAGGAAAAACATAAATCGTGTCTGTGCTGAGCAAATGGATTTGGAAGCTGACTTTTATCTGGCTCACAGTTTCCCTTGCAGAACAAAGTTTCTGCTGATACTGTTGAGGATCTGCTAAGGTCAAGCAGATAATCTCACAGACAATCCACTGATCTACAGGAAGAGTACACCAAAATAGATGTTTTCTATATGTAAATAGCACTGATTCCTTTAACCAGTTTTTTCTTGGGTGTGTGTGGGGGGGTTACTGGGAATTTAACCCAGTGGCATTCATCCTCAGAGCTACACCCCTAGCCTTTTTTATTTTCTTATTTTGAAATAGGGCTCACTAAAGTGCTGAGGGCCTCACTAGGTTGCTGAGACTGGCCTCAAACCTCTGATCCTCCTGTTCAGCCTCCCAACTACTGGGATTACAGGCATGAAACATCACACCTGGTTTAACCAGTTTTGATTTGGAAAACCTAATTGCTTACATCACTTATTTTATCTAAAAGGAACATTTATTCTGTGTTTATGGAAAAATCCAACAATCTAGTTAAAATTACTTTGTTCCAATTTTTAAAGTCTTTTTACTTATGTATAAATGATGGCATAGAACAAAACAAATGTCCATTTCAGTATATTAAATAGCACTCATTTTAATCATTGACATGTTCCTATATTCTCCTCAAAGAATACTTTTTTTTCTTATTTCTTAATGTTTGCAAGAAGCCAGGTAACCCATACTTACTCTCATATGCTTCCATTCTGGGTTATTTATTTTCTTATATAGCAAATGCTAGTTCAAACAAATAGACTTTTAACATGATTGTACAGGTTTATTCAATATGCAAATTTCTAATCCCTGCAGTAAATTACTTTGTTTCTAAGGTTGCCAGAGAAAGGAAATCAAAACAGATGCTACTAGCTTTTCTTTTACGTACAATAGATTCTCCTTTTTAATGAGTAGGGTATCTAATTGATTAGCTCCCCGGTTCATGTTTATTCTTCTGTGTACCTGCCTTTTCTCTTTTAATTTGGTGGAAAAGGATTCGGAACTAATGATATTGTAAAATTTGGCAGCTGATCATGTAACATTCAGCTCCTTGTGATGGGTGTACTTATTTTCTTTATATAATTTTTTTCTAGATGCGATACAAGCTCAACATGTAGGATTGAACGTGTGTTTATTTCACTATTTTCTAAAGCTCCACTGAAATGTAAATAAAGGGATTTTAAAAGGCATAAAATGTCAAGGACAAATAGAAGTGACAAAGCAATGACATTTTGAGGCTAGAAAATGGAAATAGTAAATCACACGCACATGCACACACACACACACACACACACACACACACACACTTCAATTCCACCTCCTTTGTTTTTCTCCTATTACTCATTTCTGGGCTCTGGCCTAGAGCTGTGTCTCAACCAAAACAGTATTTAACTATTAAGATAGGATTTCCTAGGATACGGTGGAACATGAGGTACCATGATGTCCTAGGATAAGAACCTCCCACTTTCCCAACTCATGATACAGTTTGCAGAAATTCAATGTGAATATTTGTTTATTGCATTATTTTTATTTTAATTTATTTTGTGAGATTGAATACAGAGGCATTCTTCCTCTGACCTACACTTCCATCCCTTTTGTTTTGTTTTGTTTTGTTTTGAAACAAGGTCCCACTAGGTTGCTGACAATCTTGCTAAACTGCTGAGGCTGGTCTCGAACCTGTGATCCTTCTGTCTGAGTCTCCCAATTACTTGGATTACAGGCATACATCACCCCCTCAGCTAGTTTATAATATTCTTTTCCATGTGGTTTATAAAATCCTGAATGATGTTCCTATCATTCTATATCTTCATACATATTCACAATGAAAAGCTTGAAGGTTGTTTTAGTTCATACCATTTAACCAGGAAGGTACTAATGCCTTTCCTTCTTACACATGTTTGATTCTGTGTTCTAAAACTGCATACTAGATGTTTAGAGGGAAAATGTTTCTGACAACTTTAAATAACACAATCTTGAGCAATGGAAAATAAGCAAAACCAAAGTATGAATTTCTGGGTAGAATACTTTAATGGATGTCTTTTCTGCCTTCCTTCCTCTTCAAGCTGAGTGAAACAGGGATTATATTTCAGGATTTTCAATCTTCCAATATTCTATAGATAATAGAGGAATAAGAGGAAGTAATCCAATAAATAATTATCTTGCAGGCACATTTTATGTGAGGGGAAAACAATAATTTATCTTATTTTAGCCACATTATTTCTCTCATAATCCTCTCATAAGAAAAGACACCACATCTCTCTCTCTCTTTCTCTGCCTCTGTCTCTGTCTTTTTGTATCTGATTCTCAATATACACAGAGGAAAGACCAGGTGAGGACACAGAAAGAAAATAGTCACAGGCTGGGAAGAGAGACCCCAACCGAAACTCAAACTGACAACTATTCTTGAAATTTCAGTCTTCAGAACTGTGAGAAAATAAATTTTTGCTGTTAAAACTGTCCCATTTGTAATATTCTATTTTGCCACCTGAACTAGTACATAATCCAAATCTAAGATTACATAATATGGAATTTGAGTCTGAAAAGGTTATACATACACAAAAACTGTATGTCTGAATGGCTTAACAGTCAGGTTTTAACAAAAGGACATTAATATTGCACAGCAGACAGTTGACTGCCCCTGTGCTGTTTGATCATTTGACAATTTGGCCAGCTGGCAAAATGTTTATTGATACTGTATGTTCGTTTTGTGTTATGGTTTGGATTTAGAATGTCTTCCTAGACCTCATGGAGACAAGGCAGTCGTGTTGGAGGCGGGGATTAATTGCTGAGGAGTTCCTGGCAGTGTGGCCTTGTAGGTTATATGTAGTCTCTCTCTCCTCTCCTCTCTCTCCTCTCTCTTCTCTGTCCTCTCTCCTTCACCTCTTTCTCTTTCCATAACACGGACATTACTCCCCAAATCTACAGAACTGTGAGCAAATAAATCTTTCTGTAAATTGTGGTGGTCAAGAGTTTTGGACTACAGCAGTGAGGATTCAGACTAAATCACTAGGTCTAAAACTCCCAGGGATATTGTTGAAATAATCCCCCAGATTTTGACATGTTAGCTTTCTTGCCATCAGCAAGTGGAAATGGAAAGGAAGATAATTTTTTAAGGTATATTCTCTCTGGTTTCAGGTTGTAAAATAAGACTCAGGTAATTTACCACATTGCAGCATTGAAAGATGCATCTACTTCTGTTCCACTCACCTGCAACAGATAGGGGAAATAGCTTTGAAGGAACAGCCTTAGAAAGAGATAAGTCAATGCCTGAAAACATTTCTCAGCTATCTGATTGAGAAATATTCCAGAATGAAAGGTATTGTTAATGTCTTTGCTTTGTCATCTGAGCTTATTATGTTAAGAGGTTCTCAAGGGAGCATATATTAAATTGGGAATGGATGTTAGTCATAACAGAGGAGCTAGAAAATACAATATTGCAGTTTTCAGGAACAAAGTTCATGCCTAGATGAGATCACTGACCATGGTTATTTCTAAGGAAACTGAACTAAACAAAACTGAAATCATCTAAGTTTTGAACATAAAATGTTGCCAGATAAATGACAAGTCAGTTTTACCAACGTAGATGTTTTTCAAGTCCTAAGTCCAAACCTGAACCTCTAGAAAATGTTCTACAAGTTCAAGTAAGATTATCCCTGAAATATTGGAAAAATAATAACTACCAGAGAATTAGGCTAGAAGAATACTGGGCTAGGGAGTTCCTCCAACAGACTAGACCATGGGATGCCAGATGGACTAAATAAGGAATTCATTCTGTTAATAAAAGCAAGGACTCCTATACAAATCCTGTCTTCAGGACAGAGTAAATGTGAAGAACAAATGATGGCTCATGTTTCTCATTTAGCACCTAATTTTTTGATACAGTTCTTTTACTATCATTTTGTAATGACTGAAAAGAAGAAAATTAAGTATTTTTATATTATAGGTTAAGCATATATATGCCCCAAGACCCTAACTTTGTGTGGGAAGGAGTGTACATGAACATCTGGGTGGCATTAGGAGGTACACATGGCGGAAATTGTTCCTTGTCCTTTATTATCCACTCTCCATTTTTTATGTGGTAATGGAAATATTTATCTTTAGTGGTTGCACATGGCCAAATGGCTGACCAGAATAAAGATCAATTTCCCTTACAATCTTGAATATAAATGTGACCAAGTTTTAAGTTCTGGCTAATTTCTAGACTGTGAACTTAAAAAGCAAATGGGAGTTGTATTGGGAGACAATATACATATTCAAATATGGTATACACAGCTCAGCTCTCATTGGCAATGTTTTATAATAGTTGTGTCTGGTAGACTAGCTCTTAGATATGTGTGGCCTTTGAGACTTGAAACATGGATAGTGTGACTAAAGAATTGCATTACTAATTTAATTTAATTTAAATTTTAAAATTAATATTTATTCAGTTACCAAAAAACATTTAACTATATTTGGAAAAAAACATGGGTAAGTAGATTTAATTTTTCAAGTGTAAATTTTATAAAGTTTAAAAAATCAGATACTTTTTATTAAAATAATTTAGACACCAGCTTGAAATATGCATATCAATTTGAGACTGCACACACCAGAGTATGAAGACTTAGTGCAAAACTGTAAAATATTTAATGAAAATTTTTATTGATTACATGTCAATATATAGTATGTTAATGTATCTGGTCAAACAAAATATATTACTAAATTAACCTTACTTGCTTCTTTTTTTTTTTTTTTTGGTACTGGGGATTGAACTCAGGGGCATTCTACCTCCAAGCTATACCCCCAGCCCTATTTTTTATTCTTTATTTTGAAACAGGGTCTCACTAAGTTGCAGAGTGCCTCACTAGGTAGCTGAGGCTGGCCGCGAACCCGGATCCTCCGATCTCGTCTTCCCAAATGCTGGGATTACAAGCGTATGCCACCACGCCCAGCTCCTTACTTGCTTCTATTTACTTAATACACCTAATAGAAATTTTTAAATTGCGTGTGTGGCTTTCATTCTATCTCTTTGAGCACCATTGCCCTATAACTTGAATGAGGTTTATTTGAATGTTGCAATATGAAGACAATAACTGCCTCTGTTTTTCTTCAGTCACCTTCTCATTGGCTGAAGTGAGAAAATGGAGTAAGCTCCTTTGACCATGTGGCAAGGTTAACATCATAGAGATGGCATAGCAACTGGATAGAAGGAGCCTCGGTCCAGCCCAACAGTTTAGAGCTGAGATGCCAGACTTCTGCTAGAGAGAGAAAATTCTACCTGGTTTAAACCCTCCTTTTTAGAAGCCACGAGTGCAATGGTATATCATCAATGTAATTTCTAATCAGAGTAAGACATAGAGTGAAATATAGTTTGAGCAAGAAAGGAAGCACACTGAAGATGAAAGCAAATAAATGGGAAGGTTAGTCATGAGATTCTCAGAACTGTGGCTCCTGGTGGTACTGCAAACCCAGGATTCAAATCAAGCCAGAAACTTGACATGTTTATTGGTCTTACCAGTTATCTGTCTTCGTTATTTGAACTAGCTTGAATAGAACTTCTATTTATAACATGAACAGTGCTAAAACATCCATTTCCAAAACAATGAAGCATTCATTCTCCTAACATAGATCTCAGCTCAGAATAGAGGTAGAGTAGACGTCTTATATACTGATCAGAGAGAACTAGGATATTGGCGCTGAGAGGAAGAATCAATTGAGAAGAATGAATAATTCCCCATCCACACTGTCAGGAAAAAGTGTGTGTGTGTGTGTGTGTGTGTGTGTGTGTGTGTGTGTGTATGAATATATACATACATATATATAATCTATAAATATATAATATATAATTTTTATATATTCTGATATTAAAAGTCATTTTATACTTGGGAGACTGAGACAGGAGGATCACAGGTTTGTGGCCTGCCTCAGCAACTTAGTGAAACTCTCATCAACTTGACATCTTGTTTTTAAATAAAAAATAAAATAGGGCTGAGGGTATAGACCAGAGGTAGAAGGCCCCTTGATTCCACTCCCAGTGCCACATACACACAAAAAACAAATCAATTTACATGATTCTTTTGAGCTTAACCTTCATGAGATATCACTAGAATTTCTTTAAGCCCTCCAAACTTTAACTTGACATTTACTTAGGTTGATATAAGGTGAAAAATGTTTGCTCTTGATTTCTCTATACAAATAGCTAAGCATAGTGAACTCTTTATCATGAGATTAGATTTCTACTATGGAGTAATAAATTAGTCCAAACTTATTTTTTCTGCACTTATTACGTAGATCTTTTGACAGGTCATTTAGAAACCTAAAAATGAATACTAAAAGAGAAATTTTAACACCCTCACATTATGCTAAAAAAGTAACACCATAATCTAAGAATAAATTTAAAATATAAAATTACTAAGCAAATTAATATGCAAATGTGTTAAACCTTGCACATTGAAACAACATTGTCGTCAATTTGGCATTGTCAAAATACATTTGAGCAACTTCTATCTGTATGATTTTGCTCATGTGTGACCTCTGATAGTCTGGAAGGTGATATCACCTCCTCAATATCCATATTGGAGAATGATAAAAATTAAACGTAATTAATTATTAAAAGTTTAAGACTGAAGGATATATTCAAATTGAGACAGCTGTGGAGAAGTTGGTGCTTACCTATTAAATTTGAAGTAGAAGTTGAATTTTCTGACACTCTTGTTAGGAATCAAACAGGACTTCCGCAGTCAAAACAAAATTTATTTAATTTGGGTACAGTAAACTATAATATTTGAGGGAACTTTGTGTGTTGGGGGTACTGGGGATAACATCTGGGGACATTCTACCTTTGAGTTACACCCCTAGACCTATTTCATTTTTTATTTGGGAACAGAAACTCGCTAAGTTGTAGAGGACCTCACTAAGTTGCTGAGGCTGTCTTTGAACCTGGGATCCTCCTATCACAGCTTCCCAAGTACTTGGATTACAAGTGTGTACAACCAAGCTTTGTTCTGAAGGACCATTTGAAATCACCAAGAAACTGTGACTCATTTACAAACTTAGAACCTTTGTTGCCAATAGTTTACAAAGAAATTTCAATGAATACACATATTTTACTTATTGTACCTGTGACTATTGCTTTAGTCTGGATTTACTTGGCAAGACATACTGGATTTACTTGGCAAAACAAATTCTCATGTACTCCAAAATATATACATACATACATACACACACACACACACACACACACACACACACACACACATACATATAGTAGAAAAAACAAATAAGTTTGTAGTATGTACTACTCTTCTGCCTCCAGGTAAAGAAATCTATCCCACGAGAAATTTTACATTACTTGTGAATTGATTTGCAACCTAAATTCAGTAAATTGGAGATGTTCCAGGGATGACATGAGAAACCAAAGTGCTGTGAAGAAAACTGGCTTCCTAAAGGTCTGTTGTATATTAAATTACTATTACCAATTCTTCATTATCTCCCTATTAGGGAATTCATAATCAGGACAAAGAAGACAGAATTTCTTTCTCCACTCTATTGGCATTGGGTTTGGACAAATTTCCTATATTATATATAGCAGTATATTAATTCCTTATTTATTTATTTATTTTTTTGCCATACTGGGGATTGAACCCAGGGGCATTCTACCTCTGAGCTACACACCCAGTCCTATTTTTTATTCTTTATTTTGAAACAGGGTCTCACTAAGTTGAGGAGAGTCTCACTAAATAGCTGAGGCTGGCCACAAACCTGGATCCTCCTGTCTCAGCCTCCCAAGTACTGGGATTACAAGCATGTGCCGCCATGCCCAGGTTGTAATTCTTTATTTTTAGTGAAAAACTATGGGATTAGAAGATATCACACCAGAATGATCACATATGGGAAAGATAGTCACGTAGCTGAAAGCCTACAATCCAGCCTGGCCCAGTAAATCCATTCCAGGGTAGTTGAACCACATATGTATTCATGTGAGTGTCCCTTAAGCCTTCATATATTACACATCAACACAAATAGAAGCCTGCTTTTATTTACTTTAGTTATAAAAAATAAAAATATGATTTTTGTTTGTGTATTTATTTTTTTGATATAGCTTTTCTTATTCTTTGGAGAACAGAAGAAAATTTTCATTAAACCTAATGGTATAGTAATCCCTTTTCATAATATGAAAACACTATCCCTCAATTAGCTTCTCAAGATAATTTGTTTTAATCATGCACTATTTTTTTCAAAAAGCAGCAGGCTCTATAATTGTTAATACATGAATGTATGAATATGTACACAATGGAATTTTACTCAGCCATAAAGAAGAACAGCATTATGTCAATTTCAGGAAAATGAATGGACTGGAAAACATTATGATAAGTGAAATTAGTCAGTTGCAAAAAGCAAAAAAATTGTGTGCTCTTCCTAATATGCATAATCTAGGGAGAAAGTGAGTCATAGGAGGGACTCTAGATGAAGAAGGAGAAACCTTAGATAAGCAAAGAAGGTGACTTAACTGAAGGTGATAGGAAGGGGAGAGAGGGAAACACCCTACTGTACATGATATACTTTTACAAAATATCAAAGTCAATCACTAAGCCAAACATGAGAACGAGGGAGGGGGAGGGAATGAGGTGGGGATTGGGGAAGGGTTAAATGAGTACATGTATACTTCCACTAGCTTGTACTTCATTAAGACATATGATTACAATACACCAATTTAAAAAAAAGTGTGAATAAATGAATTTATCTGAATTCTTAAAATTTAGTTCATTTTTCTTTACTTAGGATATTTATCTTAAAGGTACTATAAAATATATTTGCCATAGTATTAAAATAATAATAAAATATGCAGTATTATTTTACCCATCCAAACTACTGTCTTAAAACTTACAAAATAGCTAGGCATGGTGGCACACACTTGTAATCCCCGTACTTGGGAGGCTGAAATCTGAAGATCAGAGTTCATGGCCAGGCTCAACTACTTAATGAGGCTCTCTACAACTTAGTGAGACCCTGTTTCAAAATAAAGAATAAAAATAGGACTGGGGCTATAGTGTAGCTTGGAGGTAGAATGCCCCTGGGTTCAATATCCCCAGTACTGCAAAAAACAAAAACAAACAAAAAAAAAAAACAACAAAAAAAAACCAAACAAGGAGGAGATAGATGAGCAATAGGAGATAAATATCCAATATTTTTTTCATCAGAGCTTAGTTACTGTGATGGTGCATTAAAATGTAGACAGAAAAATGATCAAAATCTGGCCTTGCAATTAGCATATCTTGCTCTTGATTGAGCAAGCTGAATGGAAAGATGGGGCTAACCATGGTTAATATATAGGAAGGAGTAAATATGAGAGTAGAGGAAGATAAGACAGTGAGTATAGAGCTTTGTTGAGGAGAAATTTGGTATTAAAATCAAAAGAATGGTGATGAGAGGGTTATACTACTAAATTAGAGTAGTCCCCCTTATCTGAAAGAGTTATCTTATAGCTTCCTTCCCCAGTGGGTGCCAGAAATTGTGGAGAGTACAGAATCCCATAATACTATGTTTTTGATCTATATAAACACTTACGATAAGGTTTAATTTACAAAGTAGACATTGTAGGAGATTACCAATAACTTATAATAAAGTAGAAGAATTATAATAACAGAATGTAATAAAAATTATGTGAAAACGATCTCTTTAAAATATCTTACCATGCTGTATTCCTTCTGTTGTGGTGATGTGAGCTGATGCCATGTTTATGTGAAGAGGTGGATAATGAGGGTCATGTGAGGTAGCATTAAAGTGCTACTATTGTCTGCTACTATTCATCTTCTGATGATACATCTGAAGGAGGATCACTTGTTTTACGTGATTCTGGAACTGAGACATGACAAGGTCTGTGGTTCGATGTCAGGAGCAGACAATGTTGGTGATTGGGGATCTTCAATATTTGAAGTTGTTTTTTTTTTTTTCCAAAATCTTTTGAGGAACATTTTAATTGGGAGTTATTTTTTAATTTTTAACTCATTAAAGCATTTCTGCAGAAATTGTAATCAGTGATCATCAGTGATCACACTGGTAACTCTTGGACTTTAGAGTCAGTGAGGACTATTCCATCACAAGCAATGAAATGCAGACAGTCCATCTGAGAATAGAGATGGTTAAGTGACTCATGTAGCATGGATACTGTGGACAAAGGGATGATTCATATTCCAGGTGGGACAGAGCGGGACTATGAAAGCTTTCATCATGCTACTCAGAATGCATAAAACTTAAAATTTATGAAATGATCATTTCCGAAAATTTCCATTTAATATTTTCAGTCTGGTTGACCAAGGGTTGTGAAACCATGGAAAGTGAAACTGAGGAAACGGTGGAATTGCTGTCTTCTGATGGGATTGGACAAGTAAGTGCAGAGAAATAGAAGCTACAAAAGGAGCACTGAACAGACAAAACAGAACATTTGATAAGATGAAGGGGACTGGGCTCTAAGGCAAAATGAAACCTATGTATTTTGATCTGAAATTCTAATCCCAACCAAAATTTCCATTTTTCTATTTCTTTATTTTTATAGTGCTATTATTAGTACATCTTGACAGTGAAATATGTATGAAATTGAGAGACTTGAGAAATGTTTTATGCCAAAATGAATATATTATGTAGTATGTTTTATTTTAATAGTATATTTAAATAATATGATAGGAAGATCTGATTTTGCCAAAAAGCATGAACTGAATAATTTATTTTGTAATATAAATTTATCCACTGAATCAATTGTGTAGTATTTAGCCACTTTTTCTATATTTAGTTTCCATTCATTTCATAAATTTTAATGGATTCTTTAGAGCAGATAGGTTATAAATTGTGAATTCATATGAATGATAATGCACCGTTGCAAGTGAAAATTCATGAGAAGAAATATGTAGTAAGGGATATTTGTGCATTTATTGATTTATTCTAAACCTTAAATATTAAATTATTAATAATTTAATTCAAAATAATTGACTATTAATTTCACTACTTAAAACCCACTACCAATGTGCAAATTATGAGCATCAATATACTGTAAATACAGACCATAGGTAAAAGGATTTATAAATATATAATATGCAAATTTTGTGTTTGAATCAACAAATTTCAATATAATTTTAGCTATACTATATACAAACGTGTTTACTCACTAAAATAAAGGCATGCTTAATTTAAAATAAAATCTTTAAAAATGTTCAGTTTAAAAAAATCACAGTTTAAATCATGTAGTATAAATGTAATAGCAACTACTAAAATTACATTGCTTTAAAAATATATAGCCAAAACTCTCATCCTTCATAGTCTTTCCAAGATGTTCATAGTTATTTCAGATGCTTGTTTTCTCCTTTTTTCTTCCACATTAGTTCCACTCTTGAGTAGAATAATTCTACTATTGAGTAGAAGCTTGGAGTTTTGGATAAATTAAGTGCATTATAAACCCATAGTGTGGTATGGCTGCTATATATCAAATGTCAATTTAAGATTTTCTAATGGATATCTTGTATCTAGAATGAGGCCTGCATAAATTTGTTCTCTTTTTCTCAAATCTGACTATAGCATAGATATAATAAAAGGTTCTCTTCTACACTTCACACTTTGAAAGATATTGATTGACTAACACAATCAGAGAAGAACAAAAAGGAGTAATAAAAATGCAAAGAAATTAAAGGAACAGAGGAGAGGACATTTGTAATAAAGAGAAGAGGATTGTCAACAATATGCTACTTATCTCCAATATTTGAAAGATTGTCATATGGAAGAGAGATTAGATTTATGTTCTGTGGCTCTAAGTGGTATGACTAAAGATAATATGACTTCAATAGAGAATTATTTTATTTCAACACATGGCAATATTGCTTCTGCTTCTGCTTTGTAATGATATATTTGGCAAAATGAAAGAATTTTTTTTTCTGGGATCTTCTGAGTCACTTCAAATTTCATTTGATGATTTCTTCATAGTGAACACAAGTGTTAATTTTTGCTATTATATTACACTAAAAAGTATCTGAGGTAAGAAGAGACACCATGCAATGGTGGATTGAGGTTAGGTCGCAAAGACCTGACTTTGAACTTGGTCTTTAACAGTTATTTACCAGTTCTGAGAACTGGTGTTTGCTTATTTCTTCAATTGTTAAAAGGAACTAATGAAGCCGGGTGTGGTGGTGCACACTTATAATCCCAGTACTTGGGAGGCTGAGACCCGAGGATCCAGGTTCGCAGCCAGCATCAGCTACTTTGTGAGGCCCTCTGCAACTTAGTGAGACCATATTTCAAAATAAAGAATAAAAACTAGAACTGGGAGTGTAGCTTGGAGGTAGAATGCCCCTGAGTTCAATCCCCAGTACCACCACCAAAAAAAAAGAACTAATGATGTTGTCAAGTTTCCTTTTTCTGAATGCTACATTCTAGTCTCCAAGTCACTGAAACTTTAAATTTTAGAGGCAGAATAGAGTCATTAATGAGTCTGAAAGCTTACTGTCTAGACTTAAAATGTCTGGTGTGAGCATTTAACAGCCATGGGACCCAGAGAAACGGACCTAATTTCTATGGGTTTTGATTTCCTTTTTTCTTGAATGGAGACAGTAGCACTCATTCCTGGGTCTCTGGCAGGATTAAATAAATAAGCACAAATAAAGCTCTAAGTAAACTGCAATCATTGTACATGGTTAATCAGATTCCAGAATGAGAAGTATTCCTGAAATGCTTCTCATTGTCCTTGTACTCTTCTCTGTATATCTTGAACACCTCTCTAAAATAAACTTTTTTCATAATCTGATCTGAATCTCTCACTTCCAGATATCTTCAATTATCTCTCCAGAAACTTCTACTTCAGCCTTTTATGGCACCTTTCTCAAACTTGCATTTGTTTGTCTTCTAACTTTGGCTGTAGGTACTCTATGCAACAGTGTTTGTACAGGCCTTTCAACTCACCTAAGTCTTCCTCCATCATTAAGCTCACCTAAGCCTGTGATTTCCCCCACCATGGAATTTTACTGTGCTAATTTTACATCATATTCTTTTCTTTTACATTTTATTTTATTTCTTTTATTGTTGCTTTTTATTTCTTTTTTTCATTTTTTTTTAATTGGTGCATTGTAATCATATACTTTGTTAGGTACAAGCTGGTAAAGGCATACATGTATACACTTCTCATTTAACCCTTCCCCAATTCCCAATTTCCACCCCAATCCCTCAGCTTCTCTTCTTCTGAAGTTCAATTTAGTGACTGACTTTGATATGTTTGTGAAGTACATCATGTGCATTAGGGTGCCCCCCCCCATCACCTTCAGTTAAGTCACTTTCTTTGTTCATCTAAGGATTCTCCTTCTTCATCTATAGTGCCTCATGTCTCACTGTCTCCCTAGCTTCTGTATATTAAGGAAAACATAGAATTTTTTACTTTTTGTGACTGACTAATCTTACTTAGCATAATGTTTTCTGCACTAAAATTTCTTGTAGTTTGTGACTTTTCACATTATTTAGCATCAACCAAGCAAATATGTTATTATGGTTTCGATCTAAAATGTCCTTCTAGACCTTAAAGAGATAGGGAAGACATGTTGGAGGCAGAGTTTGACTATTGAGGAGGGATCCCTGGGGGTATGACCTTAGGGATTATATATATTCTCTCCTCCCCTTGCTCCCTCTCTCTCTCTTGCTTCTGGCCTCCATGATTTGAGAGCAGAGTCCTTACACTCCTCTCTCTGCCTCCTGCTTCCATGCCCTGAGTTCTGCAGATGTAACCTGGCCCAGCATGGACTAAACCTCTGAAATCTCCAGAACTATGAGCAAATGTATCTTCCTTTCTCTAAGTTGTGGTAGTCAGGTGTTTTGGATTACAGCAGTGACAAAGCTGGCGGAAACATATTAAAGTGACTACTATATACAATTATATTTTATACAGAGGGTTTTTTTTTCAATTAGGTTGCTAAGTAAGCCCCTCACAGTGTGTAGTTTACTTATTAAGTTTTCAGATACATGGAGGTTGTATAGCCTTATATCAATATGAATTTAAATATGGTGTTACTTCTTAATAACTTTGCAACTTTGGGTCTTATTCTTAAAATTGACCCTTTCACAATTATAAAAGTGAGTGAAAGTTACTTTTTACAGTAAAGAACTGCCTGCTACATTGCATTAACTGGTTTTTAGTGTGCATATTTAGATGTTAATTGAAATTTTTGTTTTGATTTGTTTTGTTTTGTATTGAGTGTAGATAGTTTTAGGAACAGAAATTATGGCATACTAGAAAAAACAGTGGGTTCTGAATAAGAGGATCTAGAGTTTAGTCTCAAACATTTTTCTAGGTGTATAACTATTAGCAAAAGTTGAATCTCCCTGACTGTCTTTCCTTTTATGTGAATATGACTGATAATTTCAACAAAATGTAAACCCTCTGTGAAATATGTGTATTTTGCTAACAGTTACGTCCCAAATATCCACGGTAATCCAGCACAGGATAAATGCTCAATATAATTGCCATTTAAACACCTCTTCTAAAAAATGTATTTGTCAGGTTGAAAAAGTAGATGTTTGTGAATGTGTTCTTATGAGGAATTCTTTAGTTTTATGTAAAAATTTAATGAGTTCAGTAAGTTCTAACTTACTCCTAGTGCCTGAAAGGTTCACCATTGACTCATGACCTTTTTGAAGACAGTAGAGTCTAATAATAGTGATTCCTATCTTTCTGTTGCCATTATACATGGATGCTATTAGTTGCCTATACATTCTCTCTTATTATTATTTTCTCTTATTGCCTATACATTCTCTTTTATGCTATGATTAATATAGTTTAGGATCTTTTAATGTATATATCTATACATTAAAACAAGGTGCCATTGAAATATAATTGAGATTGGTAAAGCTATATGCAAGTGAGTCAATCTTTAGAGATTTATTAAAATATTTAAAGACAATCAAGGAAAAGAAACAAATTAACACATCTTTGTCCTGTTATAAATTATGTACTATCCTTCCAATTTGATAAATTGATTGCATTCCCATTATTAGAAGAGACACATATAATACATTCACATTATACTTACTTTTCTTAGGAAAATTGTGGTAATCCCATTTAACAAATACATTCTTAGCCCCTCAACACAAATATATTAAAGAAGATTTATAGTAAGATCCTATTGCTACAAATAACACAAGGTATAAAGTCCAGGACCTAAGTCACTAATTTCCAGATAAGGTTGAGCCACAATTGTAGTAATTTCATGAAGGTTACTGTGTGTGCCTCGAAGTTAAGAATCATATGTATTATTTATCACTGTATTTTCATGGTCTGTATTTTTTGAGTGAATGAATAAGTAAACGAATGCCAGATTAGAAGTTTAAATATGTTGTCAGCAAAAATAAAAATAAAAAGATTTCTTTTGAACAGAATCATTTGAGAAAGGGTTTTTTTTGTTTGTTTTTTGGTTTTTTTTTTGTGTGTGTGGTACCAGGGATTGAACCCAGGGGCATTCTACCTCTGAGCTATACCCCTAACCCTACTTTTTATTCTTTATTTTGAAACAGGGTCTCACTAAGTTGCAGAGAGCCTCACTAAGTAGCTGAGGCTGGCCGCTAACCCGGATCCTCCAGTCTCAGCCTCCCAAGTACTGGGATTACAAGCGTGCGTCACCACACCCGGCTGAGAAAGGGTTTTAATAGAGAATTCTGCTAGAATTTTGAGGAAGAGTGGGAATTGCATATATTGGAAGGTGCTAACCCAGAGTCTACCCCAATGTGCTAAGACATGAGGCTTTGGAGTTTAGATTTAAGTTGATGTGATAGTATCAAATCTTTGCAATTATGATTCCCATAACCCTATGTGGTGAGAAGTGGTACCAGGGAAGGCAAGGCATAAGAATTTGTAAGAATAATATTTTAAAGAATAGCTTAGTAGAGTAAACAACTGTCACTTCAAATGCAGTATTGAGAATGGTGGGAAAAAAGACTGCATGCAACTATCTTGTACATCTCAATTTAAAATGTTGTCTTGATTCAGTCTTGAGGTCCTGGTTAGAAACTGGTCAATTTCCCTTCTAGATAATCTGATTAAGTCTATTCCCCAATCACTCCTTTATCTAACAGATTCTGGCTCTCTAAGGCACTATGCACCTACCTTTATGACCTTGACCTAAATTCAGGTACCAGAAATTAAGAAATACCCTCTATCCCTGGAGCCCAAGAAATTATTCAAATTAGCCAATCTATAGGAATTCCACTAAACACAGCTCACCCCACCTGCTTGCTATGAACTGTCCCAACAGCTCCAGCTTACTGGTACCCATACATGACCCCAGCTTTACCTAGTAGCTTTCTCTTACTTGGAACCACTAGAAAACTTTTGCCTTTCATCTATCCAAGTGGCACTGTGTTTTGTCTTGACATCAAGGGAAACGTTATTTATTTATTTATTTATTTAGTGGTACTGGGGATTGAACTCAGGGGCATTCTATCTCCCAGCTATACCCCCAGCCCTATTTTTATTCTTTATTTTGAAATAGGGTTTCACTAAGTTGTGGAGTGCCTCACTAGGTAGCTGAGGCTGGCCGTGAACCCAGATCCTCCAGTCTCAGCCTCCCAAATGCTGGGATTATAAGCTTGTGCCACAACTCCCGGCCAAGGGAAACTTTAAATTATATAAAACAAATCTTGAGTCAGATTCAGGATTATCTGATACTTAAATAGAGGGTCAAATTAAGATATTTGGTAGCATAGAAGACATAAAAATCCAAGGG
This sequence comes from Graphiurus murinus, assembly GCA_004027655.1. Lineage (NCBI taxonomy): Eukaryota > Metazoa > Chordata > Mammalia > Rodentia > Gliridae > Graphiurus > Graphiurus murinus. Next base: position 21,214 of record PVLC010007848.1, on the reverse strand, counting down.
GAAGATATGGAGTAAAAAGAAATCCCAGGACAGAAGTCTGGAGAGTACTTATACTTAAATGGTGTGAGGATGAAAATGTGAGAGAAGATAGAATAAGTGTTCTGATACACAGCAAGAAACCTGAGGGAGTGAAGGAAACAAGCCAGGGATCATTATAGGGTCAGTATCCATGAAAATTTTAAGAAGCATTTTAACTGTTAATAAATATAAATAAATGATCAAGAGAGCTGAACATTATTGCAAGAAAGGATTAAAAAAAAAGACTTAGAGTTTAGTGGCTTTTTAATTTCCAAGTTAATCCTTGTAGCAATGTCTTCAAGCACAGGATGGTTTTCTATGCTGGCCTTTGATTATTATGACACTTAAGTGCCATATTGTGAGAATTTTTCTATTTTGTGCATTCAAATGTAAACACTCTGAGGTTATAAATACAGGCTTATTCAGTTTTCTTTTTCCATCACATGTAGTTACTGAGTTGTTATTCAGCATTTGTTTACACAAATATTTTAATCCATTATTGGCATGCTATTGCTCTCCTTTGTACTAATGATCTGAAATTATAAGGAATCCCTTGCAGATTTTCTGATTTCTCTACATATCTCTGATAATCTATAGAAGCTCAATTTTGCAGTGACTTGAAAAAATTGCCTTGCCATGCATGTTTAATGAGTTCTTCTTGATATTTTCCCAAGAAGCACTAGAGAAACTATATAATCTTGGGTCAGAAGTTCAGTATCAAAGTACTTTTAAAGTGATCTCATCCCCATAGCAATAGCCCTACCTTTCCCTAATAATGTTTTGTGCAAAGATGTTCTGTGTGTGATATGGAATCAAAAGTCTTTCTATTAGTAAGTTAGCAGGTAAGCTTATGTGACCAGTGCTGGGGGAATAATTTCTCTAGGGGCCAATTAGTTTTATTCTGTCTGATTAATTCTGAATATATTCTTGCCTTAAAAAATCACCTTACAATAGCCTATGTTTCTGGTCACAGAGGTAATTAAATAAGAAATTATATATCTGAATTAAAAAAATGAAAACATTCAGCAAAGTAATATGACACATACAGATTGATTTGCCATTCTGTGCCAAGCAATTGGACATGGATACTCTTTCCTGGACAGAAAATGGGTTAATGAAGAATGTGTTATCTCAGAGAAAGAACACTTGCTTATATTGATGTATTGGCCACAGTGACTGTTTAGTAACATTTGCTCCTGGGTAGGTTAAAATCAGCTACACTTAAAAGGCTCATCGTAAACCTATAATTAAGACATTTCTAAGATATTTTAGGAAAAACTAGTAACTCTGCAACAGTTTCTCTAACTCATACTGCATGGGAATATCATACAAGAAACATGGGAAAAACATGTGAATTAAACCTCAAAGGCTTTGGTTTAATTGCTCAGCTTCTGGTCCACATTTATTATGAAATCATGAAAAAGCTGAATGGTATTTTCCTCATTCTGGGAGAATGAAGTAAGACCATATCAGAAAATTAGAAACATTCAGAAATTGCTGTAAAACTTTCTTTTAAACGGCCACTCTGTATTCCTTTATTAGGGAAGACAAAATCCACAAAGCACAACTGGGAAAGTAAAATGTAGGGAACAAAACACATTCCTGTTTCCAAATTAAAAAATTAAAAAAAAACACACACACAAAAAAACAAAACAAAAAAACGAGCAAATACTTTCTCGAATTACTAATAATGCAGTTACAGACAACACACATTTCATCATCTAGTTTGATGGTGGTTCTTTGTTGTTTTACATTTTAGGATAAGTTTGTGTCATGTGGGGGCCTGTATTTGTAGATGAAAATCTGTTTACTGGAAAAGTAGAAAGTAAGTAAAAAGACTTAGATCATGACCAAATTAGAGGAAAACTAATTGCCAGTTTAATTATTGAGCAACAAATACTATGTCAGGCAGGATTTCAAATGGGCCTCAATTCAGGTTTCATATCTAAATTTAAGAATTATAAAATATTAGCTGGATGTAATAACTCATGCTTGTAATCCCAGGTCTTGGGAGGCTGAGAGAGGAAGATCGTAGGTTCATGGTCAGCCTCAATTACTTAGTGAGGCCCTCTGCAACTTGGTGAGACCGTGTTTCAAAATAAAAAGATAAAATAGGTCTGGGGGGTATAACTCAGAGGTAGAATGCCCCTGGGTTCAATCCCCAGTATCACACATGTACACACACACATATACACATATACACACACACAAGCCCCCCACTCATGCATACAAAAGAATTATAACATTTTTTCACAATAGAAATAAATGTGTACCACAAATAAACTGAACAAAAAAAATGCAGAAAAAAACCCTGTAAGAAATGGAACTTGGAGAAGAATGAGTAAGCAGAGAGAGATATGATATTTCTAAGTTCTATAAGCCAATATTTCAAAGATGCTTCTAAAATACTGCACAAATTAGCATAATTCTATCAAGCATCCAATAAATTGGATTATTGTGATTACAAGGCATACAGATGTTACACAAGTATTCTAAAATTTTTTGAACATTTATATTGTATCAATATGTTTAGGACTTTGATTAATATAAAATAGACTATTAATAAATATTTGTTAATTGATGACTTGGTATTTTAGTAGTTTAGACTCAGCATTCAATGATATTTTAGTATCAAATGGTATAACAAATAAGTTATACTTTGTATTTTATAGTGTTTCTTACTAGGAAAAGTTTCTAAGTTTTGTTAAGTGAAAATATAACAGATAGTCTGACTTCCTGTGGTCCTCAATAGACCCAAAATTTAGCCTTAGTGTTTAAATATGGACACAAGACCTCTCATATCAGGACTGAGAGACTATTTTGAGAAGCCCTATGTAGATCATGCCTGAGCAGCGCATCATTCTGAGTCTCCTGGGGACACATCTCAGATTTAATCTAAATCCACTGGGAACTAGTCCTTACAGGAGTCAAATTTTCCTGTTCATCAATTCTAGCCTGAGGCTAAAAGCCCCATGTGAGAGAAACCACCTGTCAAAAACTATAGGCAAAGTCAAACGAGCAAAACATTACCCCTGTTTTTCTTTCTTTCTTTCTCTCTTTCTTTTCTCTTTATTTCCTTTCTTTTTTTTCCACTTTTCTGAGATTCCTATAGTTTTTCTTTGATATTGTATCATTCTATCACATATTACCCTGACTTGTGAAATAAGATTATATAAAGATATTAAATTAAGTTACATTTTATAGACTTATATGGGATAAACCAGTTACTGCCTTCTAATAATCAAAGCTTATAAGCATTTGTTTATAGTTAAATGATAGATTGATTTCTCCATAATAATACCTTATGTTCAAAGGTTTATCATCTGTTAATGTGTTATGACAGGTTTTCCTGGAAGGATCTGAAAAAATTTTACCAGTGTAAGAATACAGAAGATGGAGACATTATAATATCTAAAAAATCATGAGAAATTACAAACATATTTATACATAGATATCATGTAGAGAGAAAATTTGTGCCAGATATTGCAAACTTCCCCTCAAATTCTTATTATAAGATAATTTTATTTTTCATTTGGTTGGGAACTCACAGGCATAATTTCAAGAACTAAGAATTAATTAAGAAAGGAACTATGACAAAGATTTTTCTTTTTAGTTCTGAAGATATATTTGCATGGATATAAAAAAATAAAATTTCCTGTGTGACTTTAGTGGCATATAATTCATGTAACTAACTCAATGCCTGTTTGGACAAGACTCACAAATACCCAAATAAACTTTTCTAAAGACATTGGATCTTTAAGAACCCACTCTTCCTCCATTCTCTCAAGAAATAAAGTGGTGGTGAGAGAAGAAAAGAGAGGGGAAGACTAGAAAAAAGGAAAAAGAAGGAAGGAAGGAGGGGAAACAGGAAGGAAAAAAGGAAAGAATAGAGGAAGGAAGGAAGGAAGGAAGGGAAAGATGGAAGGAAGGGAGGAAGGAAGGAAGGGAGGAAGGAAGGAAAGGGGGAGGGAGGAAGAAGGGAGGGAGGAAACAGAAAAAGCTATTTGCCCCATTGCAAACAAGCCCATGCTGGTTCAGGTAATTTCTTTACCTCAAAGAATTTCTAAGTTTCATTAATCTGATACTGTGCATGGTGAATCCACAAGCACAACAGGATATGCAGCATTAATCAAATTTATTCCACCACAAAAGTTTTTATTACTAAGTACTTGTTAATGTACAATAGAATTCATTTAGGACGCACTCCCCAAATAATCAGAGGATCTTCTTAGAGCAGTTAAGTTAACATTATACTTTTAATCTCTCCAATTCTATGATGTCAAATTTCTCATCAAATACTAAAGCAGATCATTACTAAATTGCTTGTAATAATGAAACAGAGGGAAATTTTTATTCTTAGACTAATACACAGTTTATTATTTCATTGAGGACAAAAACTGTAGTCCTGGGCATAAGAGTTATGATGTTTATCAAAACCAAGCAGCTATCTAATTTACCTTGCAGGTCCATATTTTTTATTATATTGTTCAGTTAAACATAATTTTTATTAATAGATATCCTCATTACACTTTCAAGAGGATCCTGACATGACTTTCTCAGAGAAATTAACTGTTAAATTCATAGCTGGATACTTGCTCCTTTCATTTCCTAATGCCGTTCTAATAAAATGGAGCAGGGCTGTCACTGGCTAATTTATTTCCATGCCAAACCATTTAAACTCTCCAGAGAAACTTCTGTTTAAATAAGGCATGCTTGACCAAGAAAGGTTGTCATGTATTAACTGTCTCTGTGGGGAGTTGATGTTAAAAGTATAATTGGTTCAGTCGAGGGAAGAAAAAATAAGCTCTACTATTCTCAGTCAGAAAAGCAGCTCCTTGTCCCCTTTCTGTGCATATTGTCAATTCTAAAAATGTGCCACCAGACACAAATAGCAGTTGGAAGATTTCTGCTTTTTAAAACTTCAGGGCTTTTTTTTTTTTACCCTGAGGATAAAAATCCTCTTCATGTGTATTCTCTGATTGCCACTTACCTGTTAGAGTGTGAAGAGGCACAGTGAAATGTGTGCCCACTGTCTCCTATCAAAGAAACAATCACATTTCCTCTTATTTATTTCTCTGAAAAATTTTTTTCATAATACTGTATTCCTCCTGGTATTTCATATTTTATTTTAATTCAGAGAAAGCAGTTATGCCATGGGTTTTCAAGGTTATTCCTATGCTATATAAGCAAAAGTTTTCTCTGGTGCTACAAAAACAAAACCATTTATGAAGAGGGAGAGATAGATAAAAGGCAACCTCAATTGCAAAGAGAATAAAAATCCTTCTAGGGATTTTAATCTGCAGTTCAAATAAGGTTCTAATTTCTTAATCATGGTATAAGAAAGATTAATGCAACCAATAGTGAAAATTGTTTCTGCCCTCTCTCTTTAAATATATCTACTCAGCCATAGTTTCAACCAGGCATAAAGTACTTTATACAGTTCTTCTCTATGATTACAAAGTGTTGATGATGCAAACCACAAAGGCATTTGCAACCTAAATTTCAGTTTATTTTAGAAAATGTTTTGTTTTCCCTTGGCAGCATAATTTATTGTTTCTATTGTTTTCGTAGCAGCATTAGGTCAGGCTAACTCTTTTTTCAGCTTTTAGAAATGATGGTCTAACTATCTATATTCTTTCTTACAAAGCAAAAGAATACTACTAGGCTTAGGAGTGACCTAGCATAGAATTCAATTTTATATTAGTTTAATGTGTACTTAGTGATAATGTGTAATATCTGCTTGTTTGTTATAGCACTCGTAATGCAGCAAAATTAAGAGTTGTTGTATTTAAAATCTTCCATATCCTTATTAACATTTTTCTTTACCTTATCTCAGTTTTCTGATACTTTTTTTTGGGGGGGGGGTACTGGGATTGAACTCTTTTACCCCTAAGCTACACTTCGAGCCCTTTTTAAAAAAATTGAAATAGATTCTTACTAAATTGCTGAGGCTTGCCTTGAACCTGTTATCCTCCTGTGTCAGTCTCCAAAGTATTGTTATTACAGGCGTGTATCACAATGCCCAGCTTCTGATAGAGTTTTTAAAAGGATTGTCATCATGATTAGTAGGTTTGTTAATATCTCCATATAAATCTCACAGGTTTTGCTTTATATACTGCTTTTAGTTAGATGCCAATATGTTCATTATTTTAATATATCCCTATTCAATTGTTTCTTTTTGTTGCATAATGCCAATATTTATTTCCTTAATGACTTTTATGTAAATCCTGCTTTATCAAATGTCAGTATTGCTAGCAACATTTTTCCTTTGTTCTGTTTGAGTGCTTTACATTTTTTTCATGTCTTTCTTATTTCTACATTTTAATCTTATATCAATATAAAATTTTCTAATAAAATTATTCAATACTTTCATCTTCCTCTGGGATAAGATAGTGACTTTATCTAATTAAATATCCCTTCTTACCACCATCCTAATCTTGCTATTGGTTTCTTGAGACTTAGCTTTATTTTCATATGGTTTGATGATTTGCTCTATTTTACAAATAATGTTACTGGGAAATAATTTCTTGAATAAAACAAAAGGCATAGAGAAACCTACTTTACTTAATATAAATATTTAAAAAGGATAACTATTTTTTAATTGACAAGTAAAATTGTATATATTTATAAGATAAGATATATTTTACTAATCAAGCTAATTAACATAAATTAATTCACACATTTCATTTTTTGGGTGATGAGAATACTTAAAATTAGCTCTCTTAGCAATTTTCAAAACACAATTCATTGCTATTTACTATAGTCAACATATTGTACAATAGATCTCTTGAATTTATTTATTTATTTATTTATTTATTTATTTATTTATTTATTTTGCAGTACTGGGGATGGAACCTGGGGGCATTCTACCTCTGAGCTACAGCCCCAGCCCTATTTTTTATTTTTTATTTTGAAACAGGGTCTCACTGAGTTGCCGAGGGCCTCACCAGGCAACTGAGGCTGGCCGCGAACCCAGATCGTCCAGTCTCAGCCTCCCAAATGCTGGGATTACAAGCGTGTGCCACCAAGCCTGGCTGAATTTATTCTTTTTTAATTGAAATTTTATATCCTGTTTTCAGAATATACTTTTATTGGTGCATTGTAATTATACTTCCTAGTGAGGATCGATGTGATATAAACACACATGCACACAGCACTTGATGTGATTCCTTCCATGTCCCACCCATGTCTCCTTCTTTCCCATACATGTAAGTGAGATTAGTAGTGAAACTTTTATATATGGACATACATTATTTGAATTGTTCCCTTCATCAATCTTCTTTTACCCCTCCTTAATTCCCTCCCCCTGTCCCTTATCCTATTCTACCAGACTCTCTCCTCATTTATATGAAATCTTCTTTGTTTACTATTTTCTCTGTGTCTTTCACATGTAAAAAAAAAACTTGGCTTTTTTAGATTGGCTGATCTCACTTGGCATAATATTCTCTTTTCATTCATTTTTCTATAAATGACACAATTTTGTTCTTTTTTTATGGTTGAGGAAAATTCCATGATGTGTATATATCACATTTTTTTTATCCATTCATCTATTAATAGACACTTAGGTTGCTTTCATAATTTGGCTATTGTGAATTGTGCTGCTATAAACATGGATATGCTTGAATTGCTGTAGTATTTTGACTTTAATTCTTTTGGAAAGATGCTGAGGAATGCTATAGCTGGGTCATGTGGTGGTTCTATTTATAGGTTTTTTTTTTTTTTTTTTTTTTTTTTTTTTTTTTTTTTTTTTTTTTTTTTTTTTTTTTTTTTTTTTTTTTTTTTTTTTTTTTTTTTTTTTTTTTTTTTTTTTTTTTTTTTTTTTTTTTTTTTTTTTTTTTTTTTTTTTTTTTTTTTTTTTTTTTTTTTTTTTTTTGGGAACCTCCATGCTGATATCCACAGTGGCTTTACTAGTTTATACTCCAACCAACAGTGTATCAGCTCCCTATTTCTAAAAATCCTTGCTAGTATTTAGTATTGTTTAAATTCTTTATGACTGCCATTTTAACTTGATTTAGATGGAATCTCAGTATAGTTTTTATTTGTATTTTCCTGACTGCTAATAATGTTGAACGTTTTTTATATATTTATTGGCCATTTGCATTCATTTCAATTGCCCCATTTTTATTAGGTTATGTGATTTTTAGTGTTACATTTTTAAGTTCTTTTTGTTCTATATATCAGAGGAGTATCTGGCAAAATGTTTCTCCTGTAAGCTCTCTCTTTAGACTCTTGATTGTTTCCTTGGCTACACAGATGCTTTTTTTTTTTTTTTTTTTCCAGTACATTCTTCCTCCGAGCTGGAGCTGTATCCCCAGCCCTGTTTTATGCTTTATTTTGAAACAGGGTCTCACTAAGTTGTGGAGAGCCTCACTAAGTAGCTGAGGCTGGCCGAGAACCCAGATCCTCTGGCCTCAGCCTCCCAAATGCTGGGATTACAAGCATGCGCCACAATGCCCCGCTCACAGATGCTTTTTAATTTGATGCCATCCCATTTATTGATTCTCAGTTTTATTTCCTAAGCTTTGGAGGTCTTATTGAGGAACTCTCTGCTAGTGTCTATATACAAAGATGACATTTGATATCCCTTGACCAATATCTTCATCCCAGCCCCTAGTAACCATCATTCTACTACTTTTATGAGTTCAACTTTTTGATTCCACATATAAGTGAAATCAGGTGGTATTTGTCACTCTGTGCTTGGCAGCTGGGCCTCCAGGGTTGGGCCTGGAGCCTGGGTCAGCAAAGGTTAGCCTATAGCCTCTATCTCTAAAAGCTGGCCTAAAGCCTTGGTCTACAGGGGTTGGCCTAGCATTGGAGTGGGTTTTGAACCTAGCCTGCAAAAACCAGCCAAGTCCTGAAATGGGCCTAGTGACTGCGTTTGCATAGAAGGGCCTGGAGCTTGAGTCTATGGGGATGGTCACAGGGATGGGTCTGTGTCTTGGGTTGGCAGGCATGGACCTACAGCCTTAGTTCATGGGGCAGAACTTGGATCTACTAGGATGAGGATGGTACCTGGGTACTGGAAGTGTTCTGAAACTTGGTGCCACTGGGGGTAGCATGGCTCAGGGTGAGTCTGAAGCCTGCGTTTGTGTGGCCTTGCCTGAAGCCCAGAGCCACTGGACCCAGCTTGGTGCTGGAGCAGATTCAGAGCCTGGGTCACTAGGGTTAGTTTTGTGCTAGAGCAATCCAGAGACCTTGTCTACCTGTCAGTTCTAGAGCTTGAAATTATGCCATCCCGCTTGATATTGAGGTGGGCATGAGGTTTAGTCAGGAAGCTGAGTTTGCAGGTGCTAGCGATTTGGGGGCTGGTTTCTTGCTGTGGTGGGCCTGAAGTTCAGAGACATTGAAGTCAGTCTGGTAGTATGACCAGCTTGGTGACCTAGTCAACTGGGCAAGGCAGAAGTCTGGAGCCATGGGTACCTATCTGGTACTGTGTTTTTACTGTGCCAGGTCTGGTGTTAAGGTCAAAGACAAAGCCTAGTACTTAGGTCTTTCTCCTCCTCTCCCCATGTGGAGGTAACTCTTTCCATGTAGTGCTGCCTAGGGCTGGGGAAGGGGTGAAGCAGGTAATGCAAAACTGTTCTACTTACCCTCTTCAATGCATCTTTTCCTGTGTCTGTGCTGCAACCAGGTGCTGCAGTCTCTCACCTGATTTTCTCAGCTTTGGGAAAGGTATTTCTGTGCATGGATAGTTGTTAAAACTGATTTTTCTATAAGACAAGTACTGAAAGTCCTATTCTGCCATCATGATGTCAGTCCTCTAAAAGGTAGCCTCTGCTTTTTCGGTTGAACCTTGAAGATATTTATGAGCATTCAACTGAAGAAAATCTTTCTCACTCCCATCAATACTAGTGAATCCAACTTTTCTGTTTTATATCTTTCTTATAGTCTTTATAGCTGACGTTCTTTGGCATGGTATGAAGTGAATTTCAACACCATGACTTCCCTAATCACCATGGAAAACAAAGTAACAAAGCCACTTGCCATTTAAATGCCTACAGAATTTATTGTGTGTAGAGCTTGGAGGAGCCTGAAAGCTTTATTACTTACAGAAGCAAAATGTCATGTCAGCCTGGTGGTGCAGCCAGTTTGGTTAATTAGTTGGCCAGGAAGGACAGAAGTCTGGAGTCACAGAGACCTATCTGGTGCTGTGCTTTTACTGTGCCATGTCTGATGTTAGGGAACAAAGATAAAGTCTAGTACTTACTTCCCCCTCCTCTCCCCTTACAAAGGGTATCTCTTTCTGTGCTGTGCTGCTTAGGGTTGGGGAAGGGGTAATATGGATTTACAAAATAATTCTGTGTGTGTGTGTGTGTGTGTGTGTGTGTGTGTGTGAGTGTGTTACTGCAGATGGAATCCAGGGGCCTTCTACCTATGGGCTATACCCCCAGACATTTTTTATTTGGAAACAGGGTCTCACTAAGTTGCTGAGAGCCTCATTAAGTTGCTGAGGCTGGCTGTGAACCTGTGATCCTCCTGTCTGAACCTCCCAAGTACTGGGAGTACAAGCGTGTGCCACCATGCCCTGCTTTACAAAATAATTCTAAAGTTGAGCCTACCTGCTTGTTTTATAATGTATACTGTATGTTTGCAGGTGAATTTTGCCTAATGTCCACTCTGTATTTTTCTTTTCTTAGAAAGGCTTGGTCTAAATGGCTTGGTAAATAGAATCATTCCCAAGTACTCATATTTCTACTTGGGTTGAAAGAATACCTACAATGTCTGACTACAAGAAAGAGATGGTGATCTTTTTCTTTCACCACCTCCTGTCCAATTTTTTTTTTCTTCAGCCAGGTCAAGGGAAACCAGTTTTGTACATTAAGAGCAATATACAATTATTGGGAAAGTTTAATATTTGATTTCAAAGTTTACTCACAAAGTTTACTTTCTAAGTTTACTTTCAAAGTTTACTTACTAAGAAGTTTGTTGGTCACTGCTGCGTGAGAATAAACTTCTAATTTACACATAGTGGCATCTTTAAACTGGGCTTTCTTCTAATTTAAGTATTCAAATGAAGAGAATATTATGAATAACCCTGTACTTATTAACAAATAAGAAACAAACTTTCATTATTTATATGAAGAAAACACATTTTTATGGTGGAGAATTTTTTTTCTGGAGGAAGATTAAACTTAGAAGTTGGTGATATCGAAGACATTTTTAGGTTAAAATATCTCAGTGTTCTTGATTGGTTAACTAGTTCCTAATACAAAAGTTTAAGGAGTGAAGAAAATGTAATAGTTTTTCTTTATATGTGTTTTATCACAAAAATTCCCTAAAATGAATGGATTTTATTATAGAAAAATGAGACTTGACATTTTTTGTTTGTGTAACTTTCTGAATTCTTATTATATACATATCTCTTTTTATTCTCACCTTAAGAGAAGACAAAATTCAGATATTAGATTTAAATGACTAGAAGTTGGGAAAAATATGTGAAGTAAGAGTAAGTGATATAAAACCATCTTTATCCTTCTTCTTACGCTTCCAAATTTAAAGTCTCAATTTTTAATTTTAAAACAATTAACTAAAGTCAATGTGCTTCTTTAAAAATAGGATTATACAATATCTGATTAAATGTTCAAAAGAGTTTTTCAATCTTGATTATGAGAGGAATTTAATAAGAGTAATGTGAACTGTCAAGTTTACAGATAATTCTGAGCAGAGATGATGTATCATCCTTGACTTTTTAACTAAGCAAGAGAGAGTAAGACAAAGGACACAAACAACTGCCTGTTGATTTAGGAAGGATTTGAGTTAGACAAATACACCAGTATCTCAAGACTTCATTCACTTGTCCCTAGGGAAGCCTGGCTACCTGGGGAAAAAGAAGGGAGACTAGAAATTATTTTGGAAGAATTACTGAATTTTCCTTGAGGTTTGCCTGGCAGCACATTCTATTTGCAGATATTCAAAGAGAAACACTGTAAGGATAAATAAATGCTATTTAAAATAGTTTTCTATAAGAAAATGAGGTAGCATAATAGAAAGGCTGCAATTAAAGCTTGATTTCTCTAAATGCAACTTGTCTATAATTTGGAATCATTTAATGTTGTAAGCATTTTTAAAATATTAGTTCAGAAGAAAATAATCAATCATTATAATCTGATGAAATATGGATGACAATATGACAAAACTACACAAAAGAAAATTTTTCAAAACACTTTAAAGCATAATATTTATCTATACTTCCAATAGAATCTATTCAAGAACGGAAAGAATAGTAAAAGAAATCTTAACATCTATTCAATGTTATTTCTATCATGTTAGCTCACATATATATATGTATGCATATATAAAATATAATATGCATAAGATATAGCAAGTAAAGTAATAAAATGATGTTTATATTAATGTAAAATAATCAACTAATTAAGTTAAACCTCCGTAATCTTTGAAATGGATATAAGTAGGAGTGCTTGATTTTTTTCAATAGAATAGCATTTCTTTCTTTTTCTTATTTCTTTTTTTTGTTTGTTTGTTTTTTTGTTTGTTTGTTTTGTGGTACTCGGGATTGATCCCAGGACATTTTGCCTCTGAGCTAAACTCTCAGCCCTGTTTTATTTATTTATTTTTTGGGTGGGGTTACTGGGGATTGACACAGAGACATTCTAACACCCTCAGCCCGATTTTATTTCTTATTTGGAAACAGGGTTTCACTAGGTTGCTGGGAGCCTTGCTAAGTTGCCACAGCTGGCTTTGAACCTATAATCCTCCTATCTCAGCCTCTCAAGTACTGGAATTACAAGTGTGCACTAGAATACCCAGCTTCTGTTTTATTTTTAATTTTGAAGCAGAGTCTTGCTAAGTTACTGAGCACTGGCCTTGAGCTGGCATTTTCCTGTTTCAGCCTCCCAAATATTGGGGTTACAGATGTTCACCACTACATCTACCTTAGAGTAGCCTTTCTTTGCTCTGTGCAGTTTGGAGTCCAAGAAATACTAATAACTTTTGTAACAATTTCAACTATTATCTATAGGACAATATCTGAATAACATTTTCCACAAAAATAAGGAAGTTCTTGGGAGAAAAAGTGGTTGAGTCGGGTCTGTGGAAAAATAAATTATGACACCTTACTGTTTCAGAAAGAAAGAATGATTCAAAACCTTGAGTCATGTCAGAGGACACATAAAACAATCCGCAGGTTGTCAATGAAGGGTGAATTTTAACGTGAAAAAAGTATGTAATGCAATGGACCCAAGAACATTAAAAACATAGAAATCAGAATTCATAATGCTATTTTAATAAATTTTAGGCACAAGCTAGCACACCAACACATTGTTCTAAAAAGTTGTAAATAGAAAGGAGGGAACATTAATTTTGTTCTATTTTACTGTTAGGAAGCCAATAGTTAATAAGGGAAAATCTCTTCATAAAAAAAATCATAGATAATAAACACAGAAGGAGTGATAGAGTTTTTAAATTACCATTTTGCCATCTGTAATGAAATAATGGATCTAAGCAATGATCAATAGTGAATGCTAAAAGCATTTGATGAAAGGCTGATGGGGGAATTTATAAAAGAGAAATAAATCTGATGTATTTGATTTCTATCACTGTCATAATAAATTACTACAAAGTGAGTGGCCTAAAAGAACACAGATTTATTATCTCAAAGATCTGTAGATCAGAACTCTGAGAATAGAGTGGCTCAGCTGTTTCTCTTGCCTAGGTTTCACAGGTGCTAATCAAGTTTTCAGCAGGGCTGTGTCTCTTTCTTGAGGCTCTGAGGATGAATATATTTCCAAGCTCATTCAAGTTCTTGGTAGAATCCAGCTTCATGTGATTGAGGTCATTAACTTGCTTGCTTTGGGAAGAGGGGTATTCCAAGCCACTAGAGCATGCTTATGTTCCTTGGCTCCTGGCCTCCTTTCTCTATATAGTTAGCAAAAATAGGTCTAGTCCTTCTTGTGCTATTAGAATCTGATCTCTCCTTTTTGTCTCATCACTCTGTCTTCCTCTTCTCTTTTTTTTTTTATTTTTTATAGTAATTGGTGCATTGTAATCATACATACAAAATGATAAAGGCATATATGCACACATTTAACATTTAATCCCTTCCCCAATTCCCACCCCACTCCCCCACCCTCCCTCCTTGTCAAGTTAACTTTAGTGATTGACCTTGATATATTTGTGGAAGTACATCATGTGCCATTAGGGTGCCCCCCACCCCTGTCCATCCCCTTCAGTTAAGTCAACTGCATTGCTCATCTAGAGTTTCTCCTTTTTCATCTACAGTCCTTCTTCTGCCCTGTCTTCTCCCCAGCATCCGCATATCAGGGAGAACATATGCTTTTTTACTCTTTGTGTCATGGAAGATTTTTATATCCCTGTCAATTTTGAGAGAGAGTTTTGCTGGGTAGGAGAATCTTGGCTGCAAGTTATTTTCTTTCAGAGTTTGGAATATGTTACTCTATCCCCTCTTGACTTTCATTACTTGATTTGGGAGGTTTGGAGTCATTCTAATTGGTTTGCCTCTGAGTGTCACTCGGCCTTTTACTTTCGTTGCCTTTAAGATTCTCTTCTTTGCCTCTACATTTGTCAGTTTGTAAGTACAGAGCTTAAATTTTTGAGTGTGTCTCTGGCATTCTTATTTGCTCTATCAGTGCAGGCAGGGTGTTCTGCTGATGTCTCTCCTACTGCAAGCTTGTGTCTCTGAGCTCTCCACAGGGTCTGTCTGCGTCTCTCTCTCTGCCTTTGCTGGTGGTGGGAGTGCAATCTATATGCCAGGCATTTTCCAGGGTGCCTGGAAATTCCTTATGCCCTGTGTGGACTGGGACCCTCCAGCACTTCTGCTCTATCCAATTGCTTGAAGTGCGGGTGGTTGAGTCTGCACTTTGTATAGGGGCCCCCGCACCCTGGGGGTACAATTTAACTTACAGATCCCTGCTGCTCTGGTTCCAGTGGGAGAGGTGATCTGGGGTGTTCCAGGTGTTCTTGATCACTGTTGATCCTGCGGGGATATGCCGCCTGATTAGAGTGTGGGATTCTGTAGTTGTTTACTCCACTTCTGGTCATTGGGTGTGCAGGAGGTCGTTGGAGGTCTTGGTGCTAATAGATTTTGTTCCTGACTACTGCCAAGGTGGCAGCTGGCAAGATGGCAGCCGCCAGTTTGCAGTGTATGCCATTGCGGAGTGCGTGCATGCGCATGCCGGCTCCTTTGTTCTCCCTGGGTTCTGTTCAGCTGTTTTTGTTGGTTTATTCACTTTTTTTTTTGCTGCTTTTCTTTTCTTTCCTTCCGTCAAGAAGCTGTGTTTGCATCAGTTTTGATTCAAGCTCTGCAGTGCAGTTGATCACTGCTCCTGCTCTGGCGCGAGAGGTGAGCCGGGGTGGGCCCGCGAGGGCTTATGCTGGTAGTATCGTGGGTTTCGGTTGCTGTGGAAGGTGTGGGGATCCGCTGCCTGGTTATAATACGCAGTTCTGGAGTCACTTACTCCATGCCTGGTCGCTGGGTATGCAGCTGGGTGGCCGGCTTAAAGGCTTAAAGGCCACCACTGCCGCTGGTCCTTGGCTTGGGGCTGCTGCCGTGGGGTCGGGCTTTCTGGGTTCTCTCCCTGGGCAGCTTTCTGGGTCTCTTTAGTTGTAGTTCAAATTTCATTGTTTTGTTTGCTTTTTTGTTGCTTTTTTTCTTTCATCAGGAAACTGCTTTTATGGCAGATTTGATTCGAGCTCACAGCAACTGGGGAGAGGTGTTTCACTCAGACGCCATCTTGGGCTCCTCCTTCCCTGTCTTCCTCTTCTGTCTTGCTCCGGCCTGATAAATTTCCCTACTTCTGAGGGCTCAGATGATTAGATTGGGTCTACTCAGATGTTACAAGATGATTTCTTATCATAATTATGCCTGCAAATTCCCTTCATGACAGTACCTAGATTAGACTCAGATGTTACAAGATGATTTCTTACCATAATTATGCCTGCAAATTCCCTTCATGACAGTACCTAGATTAGTGTTTGAATAACCAGGAGGTGGGCATCTTAAGTGGTCATCTTTCATATTCTGTCTACACCATAGCTGACTATGCTTATACTTGGTGGTCAATCTCAATCAAACCTAATTGTTATTTAGGCTAAAAACAAGTACAGGTGGGGTGACATATGAAAAGCTATTGGTAAAATGTCAATGACTGAAGCTGGGTGATGGGTGCATTAGGTTTTATTATTTTATAAAATTTTATTTCTTCTGCTTAAATGCTTCCATAAAAAGAATAAACACAACCACTTTCAAGTTTATAAGATTAGCACTTCAATGTACTCAAATGTGACTCCAGATTATATATTATCCACACTTTTAGCTTCTTAACTGTCCCCAGACTTAGAATATTAGTACTTTTCTTGGCACAGTCTTGGTTGGTGAATACAACTGGTGAAACATCTAATCCTGAGGACATAGAGAAGAGAGCTTTCCTCCCAATATCTAAATGGTCATTGCTGATTTTCTTCAGACTTTGCAAGTAAACCATTGGTGGAAATGCTGGGTTGCCATGTGGGCTCCATGACCAGTGTTCTGGTTACATCAGGCTAAGGAGCATAGCTACCATCCTACGAATCAATTTACTGCAGCTGGAAAGAAGCAAATGTCTCATATTTTGCTGCTTCTGGAATTGTTTACATTTGGCCAATAGAATCTCATTTCCATTTTTTAAAATAATTTTAAGAACTTCATGCCTCCAAGTTTGGTACTTAAATTGGTTTTAAAGAAATATCATTTCTACCAAAAATAGAACACTAGTTTAGCATACCATCAAAAGAAAGTCTTTTCCTCTCTCTTCCTCTCCATCTCCCTCTGCTTCCTGGCCACCATGATGTGAGTAGCTTCTTCCACCATGAACTTATGCCATGTTATACAGCCTCATTATGGGAACAAAAGTAATGGATCCAAGCGAGCATGGACCAAACTCTGAAACTCTGAGCCAAAATAAACCTTTCTTCCTTTAAGTTTATTTATCTCAGTAATTTTGTCACAACAGTGGAAAACTGGCTAACACACTAAGTAATGTTATTAAGATATCAGATTTCCACATACTCTGAACTTATCTTGCAGCAGGATAAAATTCTTTCCAGTATGATGAATGGGGACAAATCAATTTACATTGCTGTTTTTTGTTTTTCCTTTCCACTTTATTGTATTCAATTATGGTTACAAAAATATCATATTTGCTTCTTTTTTAAGAGACTGATTTGTTTTGCAATGCCCATATCTGGGAGGCTGAGACAGGAGGATTGCAGGTTTGAGGCCATCCTCAGCAACTTAGTGAGACCTCGTTTGAAAAAAAAAAAACAAAATAAACTAACCAACCAACCAACCAAACAAACAAACAAACAAAAACCAAAGGACTGGGGGTGTAGATTGGAGGTAGAATTACCCTGGGTTCACTCCCCAGTACCAAAAATAAATTGACTGAGTTCTTTAGTTTTATCCATGGTCACCTTGCTTTCTGAGGACACATATTGGTCATATTTAAATATCATCTAGATATAAACTCTTAACAGTATATTTCTCTCAAGATCTGAATATTCCCAACATGCTTTTGTGCTTATTTCTGACTTTTTCCCATTCTCTTCTCATAAAATGGATACATTTTCTCCATATATTCTGGAGAGAATCTGTCATAAGGATCTTGCCAATTAGAATTGTTCCTATTGATAAATTCATGGGTGGGCTAGCTGGTTATTTGTATCAAGTAACCTCATTGGTTATACCAGTTGGTCTAAAAATAATCTTTAGTTGGGTTAGTTTACTGATCATAGTTCACTCAACTGTCAAATTTTGTTGATTGTAGTCTAGAACTCACTGAGCATAGCCTGTGCAGGAAGAATCACATCTGCCAGAGTTTATGCCAAGCAGGTGGCCTGAAGGACAGTAAGCAAGTTAAGATGAGTGGCAAATATAGGAGTCCAAATGAAAGATAAAAGAAAATGAATTCAAAGTACCTTCAGGCTACCATCTGCAGAAACACATTTTAAAATCAATTATATAAAAATGGAAGGAGTCAGGTATGGTGGTACATGCCTATAATCCTAGTACTTGAGAAGCTGAGATAGGAGGATCACAGGTTCAAGGCCAGTGTGAGGTAACTTAGATCATGTTTCAAAACAACAACAAAAAAATAGGACTGGGGGTTTAGCTCAGAGGTAGGATACCCCTAGGTTCAATGCTCTGTAACATTTGTGTGTGGGTGCCCCTCCCACACCCACACACAAATGGAAGGAACAGAATAGTAATTAGAATTCTATTGAAGATTTGGTTGATTTATTAATTTTTGTTGGCCTTTACCACCAACACTGAGGCAGGACTGTGTATATTTGAAGGTATAACTTGAAAGATGCAGAGAACAAAGATTAACACTTTTGGAAAGAGAGATGCATGACCCATGTAGAGATAGGAACACACAATAAAGGTTTATCCCATTTCAGGTAGATATAAGAACAGGCTATTGAAGATGTGTGAAAATACCTAACTCTTTGATGTAACCAGAAATGCTATATTATAGGATACTTTCAAAGAAATGTAACACATACACATTGCTCTTTTGTGAGAAAAGAATTGATACTGATGGGATACTCCCCATTTGTATTCAATAGGATAAGGAAGGGAAAATTATTTTCTGTTCAAATAATACCTTATTGGTTTGGTTATTACTCTGTTAGCTTGATATGGTAATACCATTGACTCAAAAGGAACACTGATCTTTACACTGAAATAGCAACTATTCATGAATTTTTTTTTTTTTTTTTAGTTTCTACAACATTCTAGGATCCTTGTATCATAAAACAGTTTTCTAATATGATATGTCTACTATTAAAATAATACAAACTATAATTTGTTTCCTCTCTGAACTGATCACGGGTGCCTGGATTTCAAAAGGTCAAAGCAGTACAAGTCATCAGATTAGCTCCATGCAGATGGGGCACAGAAGGGATGAGGCAGGTGAGAAGAAGCCTGTGACAGTCTTTTATAAGGATTGTCACTTTGACTTGAGAAGGAGAAAAGGACACCATCTGGGCTTTGAATAGGAAAGATAAACTAAGTACTGAGCATAGGTAAGTGCATATAAAACAGTATTTGCATCAGAGCTACTTAAGGAAAACTCAGGATGAGTGGCCTTGTTCCTGTCTATCATGTTTATTATTCATGGTTTTGTGGGTAGATATTTAGGATTGAGAAACTGTTTGTTTTGTTAGAAAATGCTAAGCATTGACTCCTTTAAATTTGAAACCTGTCTGTTTTAACCCATTAAAACTGCATTTTTGATGCTAGTGAACTACTTATTAACATGACTCTTATTTTAATGTCTGAGTAATTTTTATACTAAGTCAGAGAAAGAGTAAATTTTGATTTGTATTTGTCAGCAAGAAAAGGAAAATATTAATTGAGCATACAAATTTTATTTGGGTTAGCTAAAATTGTGAAGAGTATAATATTTTCTTTTGTAACTGATAGTCTTCTAGTTGTATGCTATTTGATTACTTTCTCAGACCCTTACCACATTATTTTATTTCCTCCTGTCATATCCTGCTCTAGGGAAGAGAATTAATACCATCATATTTTCAAATGTCTACATAAATATACATTACCACTGTTTATGGTTAGTATGTCCTGAGGCCTTAAGACAAAAGACGCCACTTTTAAGAGTATTTTAAATAAAGTAAGTAAAAGTATTTCACCTAACCCTTAAAAAGAAAAAAAAAACATATCATGAGATTCTTGATAAAAAACAAACAAGAAGGAGTAGATCCTAACATTTGGCCACACATACAAATAGAAAAACAGAGAGACACATTCATAAAGAGACCAAGATTTAGGTGGGAAAAGACAAGACATAGTATCAATATTTTAAAAATTTACATTTTCAGATAGGAAAAAATATAGATTCATAGTATCCATAATTCTGCTATTTTATTGAGTTTTTATAAATCTCTGTATATGCTTGGAATTGATTAGGCAGCAAGGAGAGTATACAAAGCAGCACAATATTTAAAGTCAAATGGTCAGAAGTTGAGTATTTACCCATGGGCAATGGAGAACCAGTTACCCACAAGAGCTTAAGGGGAGTATTGAGATAGTTCAGTCTTTAATGCAGCATTTATATAACCATCAGTGCATGGGATCACATAATCAGAAAAAAAAAATTATTTTTTTCTTATGATCGCCTACAGGATCAAAGAAAAAAATTGTTGGATGGTGTCATCTGTATGTCTTCTTTATTTATCATATTCTCATACTGACTTTTAAGATATATACTCACTTTTCTTCAGATCCTGTTTCTCTCTCAATGTACTTGACTCTGAGCAAACTTCTATCAGAAATTATTTGTGAGAATCCAAACTTTTTTTCTATTTCATTTCAGTCTAGAATCTCATTTGGAGGTGTCATAGAGATTAACCTAAATTTAGAACCCCAAATGACTGCCATAATAGAAAGGTAGAATTATAAAGTAATGAATGGATGGTGTTATTTCATTCAATATGTGTACTTTAATTTTTAATAAAATAAAATATAAAAAACGGGGTTTCCCTAGACATTTATACAACACTGAATGTTCACATATAGGCATACTAGATGTAATCCTTCAAAACTATATTTCCAACAGTATAAGGCAAATCCATTATATACACATGAATAGTAAGGTACATTAAAATTTAATTAATCTGAATAAACTATAGTATTCTATTTTCTAAAATATTCAATGCTAAAACCTTGGGAAATTATTGGATATGTTTATATATATTAAATTGGTTTAAAAATTTCAGCTTCTATTCCTGGCAATGCTTTTTTTTTTTTTTTTGCTATTTTTATGTTTCCATTCAATTCACTATTTATAGAGCTAAAATGCAAACATCTATACATAAGCATATAAGCATATTCTCAGAAAACATAACTATTTGGAAATCTCAGTTTGTTCTTAAAATTTTCTGGTTTGAAAATCAGATCTCTAGTTAATATAAATACTTTTTTGTATTGTTAACTACTGAACATTCTCTGTTTAATCAGAAATTTGTTTTTTTTTTAAATTTTTTATTGTAGTAATTCGTGCAATATAGCATACATCTTTGTTAAGTACAAGTTGTTAACAACATATTTGCACACAATTCTCATTTGACCCCTTCCCCAATTCCCACCCCATTCCCTCCCCCTCCCTCCCCCTCAGGTTCACTTCAGTGAGTGACCTTGATATGATTGTGTAAGTACATCATG
>PVLC010007847.1:34077-61425 GCA_004027655.1 Graphiurus murinus | reverse complement strand
TAAGCCGGGCGTGGTGGCGCACGCTTGTAATCCCAGCATTTGGGAGGCTGAGACCGGAGGATCCGGGTTCGCGGCCAGCCTCAGCTACCTAGTGAGGCACTCCGCAACTTAGTGAGACTCGGTTTCAAAATAAAGAATAAAAAATGGGGCTGGGGGTATAGCTCAGAGGTAGAATGCCCCTGAGTTCAATCCCCAGTACCGCCAAAAAAAAAAAAAAAAAATCTAAACAATAAAAATATATTTATAATACCTTTGAAATATGTATATGTAAGCTGTGTTTAATACTAATACACTATGACAAGTTTTTAGAGTTACATAGTAATGTACACATATCTGTGATTTAATTTACAAAACTGTAAGCGAAAAAAAGTGACAGCTATCAGGTTAAAATATACCTACTACTATATGTAATAATTTCCAACATATTTTCATACAGACAGTGTCCAAAATTTTGCATTTATGCTTAAAATTTACTTGTGTGGTAATTATTCTTATGAAGTAAAATGAAAGATATATGAGAAATGCCTTTATTTTCAAGTATATCTTTAATATATGGACTCCGCACTTCATGGTGGTCTCTAGGTAATCTGCAACACAATCACATGGATTGACTATTAGAAGGGCAGGTTCCTGGAACTTATCCTAAAGGTAGTGAATCAGAAGCCCTGTGGGTTTGTCCCAGAATTCACATGCACTGTAATAAGCTCCCTAGATAATTTTGATGCATACTAAGTTTGAGAATACCGAGGAAACACACTTCATACAGCAGTAACTTTCCATTTCTTTGTTCATGAGTAAAGTGAATATTTCAAAGATAAGATGGCATAGTGGAAAGTTGAACCTTATTAAAAAAAATTGTTTCTAAGCTTATGTAAGTCATTTAAAGCAGTATTTCATGTTTTCTTGTTTTAAAAAAAAATGAGGCAATTAAACTGACTGATCTTCAGAGTTCTTCCAGTATCTGTATTCTCCTAAATATTTCCACTTATCACTTAGCTTTATCTCATCTCATTCTAAGAACATCATTTAAATGATGACCAAATCTTGGACCCCAAGTCCTCACAAAGAAGTGAGAGTCTTGGGTTAAGCTTATGCAGCTAGATTTCTTTAAGTTTCAGGAATTATTCACAAAGATTGAAGCAGACAACAAAGATGATAGACAGGTGGGATAATTCAAGCTCCTTTCAAATGATAGCCAATACACCTGCAATAGCATGTTATGTTCCTATAGTTGGTGTTATGTAAACAATTAACCTAAGTGAATTTATATTAACAAATTATTTATAAGTGAAAGTTTAATTCTTTCATAGGCTTAATATTTGATTTACACCACAAATGGATTTTTAAGAGTGATGGGAAAATACATTGCTGCAAAAGTGACTTAACCTAAATTGTGTACATTTGCAATCACAATGAGTTCCTTTTGGAGGATTCTATGTGCCTGACACCTGTGAACAATTAATATTTAAAATAAAAATAAGCCGGGCGTGGTGGCGCACGCTTGTAATCCCAGCATTCGGGAGGCTGAGACAGGAGGATCCGGGTTCGCGGCCAGCCTCAGCTACCTAGTGAGGCACTCCGCAACTTAGTGAGACTCAGTTTCAAAATAAAGAATAAAAAATAGGGCTGGGGGTATAGCTCGGAGGTAGAATCCCCCTGAGTTCAATCCCCAGTACCACAAAAAAAAAAAAAAATAAAAAAATAAAAATAAAAATAAAAATAATATGAACACCTTTCCAAATAAAATTAATATATTTTATTTTATTTTTTGCGGCACTGGGGGTTGAACTCAGGGGCGTTCTACCCTCGAGCTATCCCCCTAGCCCTATTTTTTATTCTTTATTTTGAAACTGGGTCTCACTAAGTTGTGGAGTGCTTCACTAGGTAGCTGAGGCTGGCCGAGAACCCGGATCCTCTGGTCTTAGCCTCCCAAATTCTGGGATTATAATCATGCGCCACCACACCCAGCTCAATTAACATATTTTAAACAAGAGTAATTCTCCTTTAGGCAACAAAAGAAAACTATATTAAACCATCCTTAATGTTAGAACAGAGCCTAGATTATGTTTTGTTCAATAAAATAAATGAAGTTTTATTTCCATAAAGTATATTAGCTGTGCTCGGTGAGGTGGTACACCCTTGTAATCCCAGTACTTGGGAGGCTGAGGCAGGAGGATGGCAAGTTTATGGCCAGCCTCAGTTACTTAGTGAGGCACTCTGCAATGGAGTGAGACCATGTTTCAAAATAAAGAATTAAAAATAGGGCTGGGGGTGCATCTCAGAGGTAGGATGATGCCCTTGGGTTCAATTCCCAGTACTGGAAAAAAAAAAAAAAAGTACATAAGCCGTGCCAAAAAAAAAAATGTTTTTAATGTGGGGGAATAACCATCATGCATAAAAAATATCCATTTTCTGGTATTTATCAAAGATCCTTAAATAATATAATAAAATAACTGAAACCCAGTATCTTCTCATGAAATTTCCCTTATACTCCCAGAGGTGCAAGAAGTGTCGTTTGCACAGTTGGAGCTTAATAGTATGTTTGTTGAATTGATGTTTGGGAGATTATACTCTGTTTTATTACTAAGGAGAAAGTTTAATGTGACTTTGAAATAAGTTGCACGAGAAGACAGATATGAGAGCCGCTGATAGATCCATAAATGAAAAACCTTGTACCCCACGATGAGGAAATGGACTGTCTCACAATGACACATTATGTTGATTGACATCATTGGTTAAGTTTATTAGGAAGATCATTCAGGAAGTATGAAAGACAGACTAGAATGAAGGAATACTTAGAAAACTGATGAAATAATCCAAGCTAAGGATAATGAGGGTCTTCATAACAGATGGCATATTTGCACTGTGCATCAATCACTACAGAAAGTGTTTTGATTATTTGTTTATTTGTTTTATCGGTTTATTGATTTTATATGCACCTTGTATCTAAGTAACCTTTTCCTTGATTTGCTTACTAGATAGATGGAGTGGACAGACACAGTACATCCGCATATGTACAACTTTCTTAAGGCACCAAATCAATCAGAAACTTTGCTGGTGGAACCAAAACTCTTTCTATAGTATTGAAAGCATACTGTATGAAAATAAACAGAGAGAGGGACAAAAGAGAGAGAGGTGGAGAGGAAATGAATGGGGAATTTTAGTTAGACTCGGACATTGTTCATGGAGGATACAGTGAGAGGAATTAAGTTTGACATACATCAGAAGGTCATAACTGAAGAAGAAGACTGGCTCTCACATCTGTTCCAGTTTCCCCTTGGGGAGTCTTATGAAGAAGAAGTTAGAAATCTAAAAGCTCGTAGACTCTCTTACAGCTAGACTCCATGCTGTGATCCAGGGTCCACCAGTCAGATGTGCTTGCGTGAGACTTGAGTTACATGGAGAGCCATAGCAGTACCCTGAGGATTGTTTTCCTGAAACCCCTTTAGTAGGCTTAACAGGTATCTTCTAGCACCAGCAATTTGGATAATGGTTTTGAGTCTGCAGCATTCTAACTTAGGGAATCATTCCTGTAAGTTGAGCTGAGGTCCCACATCTATCACCCTTCCAATAATATTATAGCAGAAAGTTCATTATTTAATCTTTTTTGTCCAAAGACTGTGATGCTTATTTTTTATTTTCAACTCAACTTTGATAATAGAAACATTATTTTGAGCATTTCTAGCCATTATTTCAAAAATAGTCACTACTGAAATGCAATGATATTTTATTGCTTTTCTATTATAGACTGAAATCAAATAGATAGTTTCCCTAAAAAGAGGACGATTTTGTTGTAGGGACAAGAGACAATTTTTAACTGCATAGCTGTTCATGTCACTTGGTAGACATTTCATAAACTGTTAATCTTTATTTACATGGAATTTACTTCCTAAATAGACTATACATTCCTTGAAGTCACAAACTGTTCTTTAGATTTGAGATTAGAAGAATTTAAGTTTGACAATAAAGTGTACTGTCAAAATTCTGAAAAGAAAGTGTCCAAACTATCAGACTAGAAAAGCATTGAATTTCAGTCATTATCAGAGCTCCCTCTTGGACCTCCACTATGTCTTTTGGAAGCTCCCCAGAAGATTTCTCCTATCTTTAATCTCCACAATACTAACTTCACGGGTCCTCGATGGTGCCCATTTGCCAGTATGGTGAAGGAAATACATCCATCTATGTGTCCTGTGCATAAGTAGAGAAGAGAAACTTGGACCATTCTTAATGTTTTCAGCACTCATGTCCACTCACCATTATATACACATCCCAAAGCTCTTTCATTTTGGAATGCTACCTGCAGACTACCCTGATCTCTGCCCCTTTCTTCATCTTGGGGAGAGTTCTCAGTTTCTTTAAGGACCTGCCATTTGAAACTGTGAAACTTCAGAACACCAGCACCATCTGTTTTTCCTCTGGGGAAATCCAGCTCTGGGTGCCTAGACATTGTAAATGAAATCCAGGAAGATAGAAGGAGTTTTCTTCTATCTTCTGAATACTTTGGTGATAGGAGAATGAAAACCACAAAAGAAAAGTAAGATGCTATGTTAATTACAAATATTTGTATCTATTCCATTATTACTAGTCATTAGACATCTTATGTGCCTTATGTATAACAACTGCCCAAAATACTAATTGCTAAGGATGTCATTGATAATTGCTTGTTTATTTAGTGGTTATAGGATATTTTGCTTTCTAGACATTTACAGTATGGCATTTGACTTTTTTGCATTCTTCTTTATTTCATTTAAAGTATATACCATTAATCACCTGACAAACTTATTTACAACTAGAATTTTGGAGTTTTTAAAAATTGTAAAGTTATTAAAATAATGCATTATATGTTATATCACGAAACAATGCAGAAAATAATATCCAAGGAGAAAACCCATGTTTCAATATCAGTCATTTTCTTTTTATAGCATTTTATATTTTATAGCACTCTCCATTTTCTACATAGATAATCCAAATCTGCAATTTGTGATAGTATATTTTGCTAACCTCACTAATCAATAAGAATATATTAATTCTAAAACTGAAGTGTATAAATAAATTTCACAAGAAGATTTTATATTTCCAATTTCACATTTACTGTAATACCATATAATAAAATATATATTTTCATGTATTATTCATAATAGAACACTGTCACATATTTGATATAGATTAAAGCATTAAAACATCAGATACAAAAAATAAATGTTCTGCTTATGATTTCATTACCAGTATCTTCGTTCTGATGATGTGTTTTATTATGAGGACAGTGTCTTGACAGTCTGAGATATCTGAGATACCAGAATATTGTAAGGGGAATACAAATTGAGAAAAGGGCATTAAGGTTGTTTTTTTTAACAGAGCAATTTAGTGGAGTATTCTAGGTTATGGAGTAGTAATTTTGAGGAAATTAGTGTAATGAATGTCTCTCCCTCCTTCCACTCCTTCTCCTTTTCTTCCCTCCTTTTATGAAGATTATTGGTAAGAAGGAAGGAGCACACCAGGAAATAAGTTGGAGAAGTTGATAGGGAAGTGAGTTGGACTTTTTCTTTCAGAGCAGAACAAGGGAGATCTATAGGGAAAGGAAGAAAAAGAGTCAAAGATGTAAGGAAGTTTCAGGCTGAGAAAACATCAGGATGTTTTCCCTTTCATTCTATTCCCTGCTGGGATGTTTAAAGCAATAGTATAAACATGGCCTATTGCTGAAATCAGGAAGGAATTTCTAATACATATGAGAAGGGAGTACAGGCAGGTACAGGCTCCCAAGGATCAGCATCCAGAAGGACCAGAAGGATGGGAACCCTGCTAGGGCTGGAAGTGATGACTGTGTGAATGGTCTGAGGAGCTTTGGAGTGAAGCACTTGGCAGAGAGCTGCCCAAGGCCACTTCTATATGCCCCTCTTGGAGAGCTCTTTCCCCTCAGGACTTTCTTCCTTCTGAACTACTGTAAGGTCTCATGTGGAGAAAACGAGATGCTAGCCACACTTGGTGGAGCATGCTTGTAATCCCAGTACTTGGGAGGCTGAGATACTAGGATCACAGGTTCACGGCCAGCCTCAGCTACTTAGTGAGGCCCTCTGCAACTTAGTGAGACCCTGTTTCAAAATAAAGAATAAAAAATAGGGCTGGGGAGGTGTAGCACAGAAGTAGAATGCCCTTAGGTTGAACCCCCAAAACCAGCAAAAAAAAAAAAAAAAAATGAGATGCTAGCACCATCCGACCTCCTGGAAAAGAAGCTATTCCTAGCTGCCATAGTGGAGAAGACCCACAATCTAAGATGCAAAAGTGTTCACGCAGCTGACCCTGGGATCACAGATCATCAAAATACTATCTTAAGATTTAACAAAGGAAACAGAGGCTTAAGGTCAATTTGAGAGAAGAGTCTGGGACTAAATGCTATGAAGGAATTGGAAAATGAGCAGAAGTGTTATTGAGCATATGTCTATAGAAGTTTCATGGCATGAGTTCATTAGCATAGCTTTTGTGTTTCTATCCTTAGCATTTCTTCTTGTATTATCCATTATCTACGATCGAAAGTTGAAATTGCCTGATAATTAACACTTTCGTGATTCCAGAAACACTTTAATTGTTAAGTTGAATAGCTATTTATTGTTTCCCATTTTGTGAGGCCACTATAAGATCTAAAAATATGAATTTATAACTATGTATTCAGGTAGAAAGCAAAATTAGTTTACCTTAAAATGGGAATAAAACTATCTACTTCACAAAGTTATTGTGTGGTAGTAAGATATATGTATTTCTTCCACATCCTCGCCAGCAGGTGTTGTTGTTCGTGTTTTTTATGATTGCCATTCTGACTGGAGTTAGGGGAAATCTCAGGGTAGTTTTGATTTGCATCTCCCTGATTGCCAATGATGTGGAACATTTCCTCATACATTTATTGGCCATTTGTATTTCTTCTTTTGTGAAGTGTCTATTTAGGTCCTTTGCCCATTTTTTGGTTGGGTTGTTTGATATCTTAGCTGTGATTTTCTTGAGTTCTCTGTATATCCTAGATATTAGACCTCTATCTGAAGTGTAACTGGCAAAAATTTTCTCCCACTCTGTAGGCTCTCTGTCGAGGTTCTTGATAGTTTCCTTTGCTGTGCAGAAGCTCTTCAGTTTAATGCAATCCCATATATTGATCTTCCTTGTATTTCTTCCTAAAATCAATTAGATGGACATTCAATTCTTTTAAACATTTAAACACTATCAAATATATTCATCTTTATAATACTATATTGTTCATTTGTTATTCAATGATATTTGATGGATTTTTCCTTTTTAATATGAAATACTTTATACATAAAATGTATTATATAATATATATACATAATATAAAGAAAAGACATATATCATGTACCTCTTCTCCTCAGCTTAAGAAATAAAATACTTCCAGTATTTTTGAAGCCCAGAGTTTTAGAAACATTTTTAAGTTTCATTTGTGCATTGAAAAAGAATATATTTTAAAGTTATATAGATATACAGAGAGACAGAGAGAAAGAAAGAAAACCCAGCATCAAGGCTTAGCAAGTTACTTGAATCTACATGACAGATACACTTATGTCTGTATATATGCAACCCACTATATACTTATATATATACCTATGTCTATTTCCTTGCTACCTATGTCTACCTGTCTAGTAAATTAAATTTTTTAATTGTACTGTTAAAATATTCCTTCTTGTAGCCAGACATGGTGGCATGCACTTGTAATCTCAGTACTTGAAAGGCTGAGACAGGCAGATTGGCAGATCAAAGGTTTGAGGACAGTCTCAGCAACGTAGTGAGACTCTCAAGCAACCTAGTGCAACCCTATTTCAAAACAAAAAATATTTAAAAAGAGCCAGGAGGGTAGCTCAGATCTATAAAGCTCCTGCTTTCAATCCCCTGTAACCCCCCCCACACACACCTTGTTATTTGTTTTTGAACTATTTTAATTACAAAGAATGGCATATAAAATATCATATTATAAAAGTAGATTTCTTCATTTATCCTAGTATTTTTGTGACTTTTTTCTTCATATGTTATTATATACAGTCAAGTTTAGAATTGTCATGTATAACATTAAATGAATACTTTTATTTTCCTCTTTATCTTTAGAAATGCTTTTTGACTTAATATTGTGCTTGTTTTTATTTGTTTCCTTGCTTTTCTCTTGTTTAACTCAGTGGTAGAATCTGTTCTTAGAATGCACAAGGCCCTAGGTTTGATGCCCAGAACCACAAGAAAACAAAAGGATTTTTTATTTGGCCCTATAAGATGTATATAACTGCTTTATGCTAGAATTTAAAAATATAAACTGGGCATGGTGGCACATGCCTGTAATTCCAGTACTTGGGAGGCTGAGACAAGAGGATCATAGGTTCAAGACCAGCCTCAGATACTTAGTGAGACTATCAGTAACCTAGTGAGACCCTGTTTCAAAACAAAAAATAAAAAGAGCTTGGTGTATAGCTCAGAGGTAGAATGCCCCTGGGTTCAATCCCCAGCACCACAAAAAAATAAAAATAAAAATAAAGGTGTCGATATTCAAACTATTGTGTTTTAGCATAAAGCACATATTAAATCAAGAATTGACAAGGATCATATCTGGCTTACTATATATTTCTGTAAATGATGTTTCATTGGAACATAGACACATTCATTAATTTGCATATTATCTACAACTACTTTCCTGCTATCACAGTGGAGTTGAGTAGTTCCAAGAAAACTATATGGCCCCAAACCTGAATTCTTTACAGTCTGACCTTCCACTAAAAAGTTTGCCATGCCAATACTAAATCACATTTATGTTTATAGAAACAGTGTACAGAGAAACTCTCTCCTTAGCCTTGCTTTCTTCTCATTTATATTTGCTTAAATAGATTTGATTTGGTGGTTCTCACAATAAATATTTATTCATGCACTCCCTTTATCTTAGAGTTTATTCCTGTTTTTTCAACTGGAGATATTTCCTTGCTTCCACTTCTTAAAAATCACTTTATTTAATGGAACCTATAAGCTTTACAATGTTCTTTTGCATGGGAACTTTTGAAACATTAGATGTCCATTGTTTTCTCTCACCTATACCCTAAATTAGTGGTACTTAAGTTATAAAATATGTAATAAATCAAATAATTCTTCAATAAACTGATCAGATATTCCTGCATTCATTAAATATCACATATATTATTTTTCTACATAATGAAATTAGCTGGTTTCAGGTAGTAAACTATGTTATGTACTTGTACATGCGCATTTGCTTCAGTTATGAGAATTAAATTGAAAAAGCATTGATTGGTAAAGCAGAAAGTAATGATTGAAGTACTGTTAGTGTTAAAAGGAAAATATAATAAAATCCAAATTCCTGAAATGCTGTAGTGCTTGGGCATAACTTATTTGATTCTGTGTCAGGAGAAAAGTTCCCCACAGTTATCTCAGATGTCAAGCATCACACTAACTGCTTGAATTAAGGATAGCATCTGTGTACCTGTGTCCTAGGGAATATTGGAACCCAGCAAACCAGCTCAGACACACAGATGAACTGGATCAGCCACTCCCCAAGACTTTCTCCTGGCAAAATAGCCTGTGACTACTGACTAGGTTTAGCACAAGTATCTCAGTTCTCATTGACACAACCAAGACATCCTTTTACTAGGGGATTCACTAGGTATCTAGTGTTCTATTTAGAATAGCAAATAGTTCTATTTGTAGCAGTTTAAGATTGGGACATTTGACTTGATGGAGAGGAGAGTTGACTTGAATCATGTTAAATGTAAATATCCTTATGGGAAATGGTTTGCCTCAACAATGTTAGTTGTCTCACCATCAAAGAGTGGCAGCAACTCTCATGCATATAACTGATTGAGATCAGAAAACTTGGAGTATGTAAACATCTGAATATTTTCAAGGTGTAGCATGGAAAATTAGAGAGCTCACGTATAATGTATAAGCTAAGAACTTGTATAGCATATTAAGTCAGCTATGCATCAGATGCCAAATAAAAAGTATTCTCCAGGAATGGGGGTGGGGGTGTAAAGGAAGACATTTTCTGGAAGACAGATTGCCTAAAATGGTAGCTTAAAACAGTATTTTCAAAGTATGCATCACATTTAAACTGAACAAAGTGGACATGCCTGTAGTCCCAGTACCTGGTAGTCTGAGACAGGAGAATCACAGGTTGAAGGCCAGTGTGTGGTAATTTAGTGAGACTCTGTTTCAAATAAAAAACAAATAAAAAGGGTTGAGGGTATAGCTCAGTGGCAGAAGATCCCCACCCCAACCTCTACCCTGGGTTCAATCTCCAGTACAACCAAAAAAATTATATGCATTATGTTCAAAGCATGGGCTATTGAATCAATTTGCTGTAACCAACTTTTTAAAAATGTCATTCAGTATTAAACTTAAAAGACAATAGGGTAGAAAATATCAGAGTATATCATATATAGTGAGACTAAACATTTTGTTTAACTTTCGCTTCAGTTTTATGCACACAGGGGTATAGTTGTAAAATGTTGAGTTCCCAGCAAAGATATTTTGAAAGGCACCTATCTAAAAGAAGCAGAACTGTGTAGTGGCTACTAAATTCTGCAGTTGGGGACAAACAGTGCTTATATAGATTCTACACAAGCAAGGTAGTAAACAAAGCTAAAACTGATAGAATACATACTAATGCATTCCTTGTCTTTGGAGCTTAGTAGAGAAAATAGCTTTATATGTTTTACTTTAGCTTAAATAGGATACTTCCATTTTGTTTCGGAAAAAAAAATGTTTAGTTTGTTTCTGTTTTCCACCATTTACTTAATTTACTACCATTTTCTCTTTTGCTCAGGAGATTGCACCAACAGTTTGAAAGCTATAAGGAACAAGTGAGAAAAATAGGGGAAGAGGCACGGCGTTACCAGGGCGAACACAAAGATGATGCTCCAACTTGCGGAATCTGCCATAAAACGAAGTTTGCTGATGGCTGTGGTCATCTCTGCTCCTACTGTCGAACCAAGTTCTGCGCCCGCTGTGGAGGCCGCGTGTCTCTGCGGTCGAACAATGTGAGTGTCCCCTGAACATAGATGTGTCTTGAGTATAGAACAAAACTATCAGCCTCTCAAACATTGAAACGGGTGCATGTTAGGTGACTGCCCCATAAACTGGGTGTGGTGGTGCACACTGGTAATCCCAGTACTTGGGAGGTTGAGTCAGGAGGATTGAAGGTTTGAGTCCAGCCTCAGGCACTTGGTGAGACACTCAGCAACCTAGTGAGACCTTGTTTCAAAATAAAAAATAAGACAGGACTAGGGGTGGAGCTTAGAGGTAGAATACCCCTGGATTCAATCCCCAATATCACAAAGAAGAAAAGAAAAAGAAAGAAAGCTCACCCATGCTTGCTTGTACACATCAGTGTGCCCTCTCTTGTTTTGTTCCTTTTTCCATAAAGTTTATAGTGGAAGAGTGATGACTATAATTCTTAAAAATATACTTTCTATATGCATGCAGCTTAATAAATGACTCCTATTGAACAATGAATTAAATGTAGATTTAGTAGCATCAAGAATTATAAAACCCCTGAAAGTAAATGATTAGCTGGACATGGTGGCTCACACCTGTAATCCTAGTACTTGGGAGGCTGAAACAGAAAGATCTCAGGTTTCAGGACAGCCTCAACAAGTAGTGAGACTCTCTCATCAACCTAGTGAGACCCTGTGTCAAATAAAAATGTTTAAAAAATAGGGCTGGTGGTGTAGATCAAAGGTAGAATGCCTCTGGGTTCAATCCCCAGTAAAACACACACACACACACACACACACACACACATCAAAAAAAAGTAAATGATCAATTCTTCTCATAAAACAAAACAATGTTATGCTGGGTTGTTATGCAATATTATGCACACACTGGCATTCCAAGTACTTAGGAGGCTGAGACAGGAAGTTCTCAGGTTCGAGGACAGCCTCAGCAATTTAGCGAGGTCCTCCACAACTTAGTGGAGTCCTTTTTCAAAATAAAAAATAAAAATAAAAAATAGGGCTGGGGATATAGCTCAGAGGTAGAATGCCCCTGTGTTCAATCTCCAGCACCACACACACACACACACACACACACACACACACACACACACACACACTAATAAATAAATAAATATAAATAAAAACCTACTTTTGATTTCTGCAGTATTAGTTTTCAGATTTAATGAAGGTATAATACAGGGTAAACTGTGTGTAACTTAGTTTCACCCAAACTAATATATATTACACAATGATTAGATTATTTGATAGTAATTTCAGATTTACTATCATGTTAAAGAAATATAATGCCAAGTGTATCTCGTGGGAATTACCTGGATAATTAACGAATAAATAAAAATATACCTCTTAAAAATTTTTCAAATGTTGCACTTTCTATTTCTTCTCTATGATATGTATTTTCACCTGATACAGTTTCCTTATTTGGCCCTAAAAGAGCCACTTCTCTGTTATGCCATTGCTTTAAACATATGCAGTTTGTGATGTTTTAACATGCTAGTGTAGTAGGTCTCAATATTATTAAGAGACTCTAGATGCATTTTAATAAATATTTAGCTTAGGATGCATTTTAATGTTGTACTTTGTCATCTTCCCTGTTAATACAATAGAATGATTTATAGAGAAATCTAGATGACTTGTCTTTGCTATAGCTCTGCAGCATAATATAGAAGTTATTATTATCATCACAGATCTAAAGATTTCCCAGTGTTTCTTTGAATAATTTATCACATCATCTAATTATGTATTGAATTTAATACACAATAAAGTTATATTTTAAAAGAACCCAAAAGCTTTAAGCACTCTTGATAGTTAGTTTTCAAATCTGAAAAATCACAGTTAAAATTAAAAGGAAAGTCCCAGTTGACTATACCCTTTGGCAGTCTGAGTTTTAAGTAGAATATTCTAAAATCTCTTCCAAGAAATGAAGACACTGATTATAATAGTTGTATTTCATATTTTAAGATAAGACTGTGGTTCTCTCTGTTGCTTTGGGAAGGTAATTAACTTCCTAACAACAATTTCTTTATATATAAAACTAGGTACTAACAGTTATATTGCATGGTTGTTATGAAAATTAAATAAAAATAATTTGAGTCCATATCTTCCTAATATGTACAATCTTTCTTTAGGTTCAATTCTTATTTTTGTGGTGCTGGGGATAGAACCCAGGGGAGTTCTACCTCTGAGCTACACCTCTGTCCCTGTTTGTTTGTTTGTTTTTTAATTTGGATACAGGGTCTCCCTAAATAGCCGAGGCTGGCTTCAAATTCCCAATCCTCCTTTTTCAGTCTCCCAAGTACTGGGATTCCAGACGTGTGCCACCACACCCAGCTAGGTTTAATTTTTATGACTATATAGGTCTTATTTTTCCTTTCTATGAGTGATTTGTTGTACTCGGTCCTCATATGCCACCTTAAAGTCTGTCTACAGCACACTTGAGTATTAAGTGTGGTGCCTTACACACAGAAAGTACACCAGATTTATTTGCTAATTTCCCCTTTATTTTGGTGTTCTTAAGGATGTACCTTGGAATGAATTCTCACAGGTGAGACCTTGAGGTGATAATCAAAACATTAGACATTGTTCAGTCTGCAAAGGTGCTGGCAGTGAATAATCAGGTGTAAGTCAGCTGAGGGATAGTGCTGGTTGAGCACACACAGCTCTTGGATGCTTTTACCTGCCCCTTCTAAGTTAAGGAAATAGCAACACAGATAACTAATGATGGATTAAAATCATCAGAATCAAACACAGGTTTTACAAAGGAGAAGGCATTTAGAGAAAGTTGAGCTAAGATGTCCTTACTCTTTGAAGAGGATGCTCAGACCTATTGTAGTTCATCTATCTTTATTAACTCACCAATCTTGGAAAAATAAACAAAATTTTAGCCTAATCGGGCATGCTGGTGCATGCCTGTAGACAGGAGAATTGCAAGTTTAAGGCCAGCCTCACAAACTTAGCTAGGCCCTCAGCAACTTAGGGAGATCCTGTTTCAAAATTAAAAATGAATAAAATAGGAACAGGGGTATAGCTCAGAGGTAGGATGTCCCTGGGTTCAATCCCCCCATACAATGAATGAATGAATGAATGAATGAATACTCAACTTAATTTTTTTCCCTTGGGCAGAATACCAAAATTTTTTATGAACTTAGTTTTAATTTAATAGTAATTTAATAAAACTACTTAGCATAATTTTATGAATTTTAATAAGATGTTTCTTTTAATAACAGGTGGCTACATGTGATAGTAAACTAATTTTTAAGAATATTTTAAATGTAGATTTACTAATTTGCATTCTATAAATTTAGGAAATTATTGTGCCTATTTCTTATATATAACATACAGTAGGACCTATGTGTATATTTTCAGTGAAAGATTTACTTTTCACAAGACCCATCTTAGCACTTTAAGGAAACACATAATTGTTTTATTAAACTAATTTGTTAATATGTGGCTCATTTTTGTTTTTCTCTTCTTCTTTTTCTTCTCTATCCTCTGCTTCCTTGGATGCTTTCCCAAAGGAGGACAAAGTGGTTAGAATCTATGCTTTCTTTTCTATCATTTGTTATTATATTGTTGTGAACTTTATTAAGTGAATGTTGCACTGAGTATTGTTAATCTCACCAAGAAATTATATGCTAGAAAGAGCTCGTCCCCAATTCTCATGCAATAAAAATAAAATGAACACCTAGGAACATGACAGAATGTTTATATTAATATGTAAGGTCTGGGTTGTTTGAGTTCATGAGGACATTGAGATTTTAATATAATTTATATCATTTTAAGCTTATTTGTCTTCTTAGGCTTTTTGAGTTTTGAGGATTATTCTTTCTGCTCTCAGAAGGGATAAATTCTAATGGTATTTACCTTTCTCAGAAGTCTTTGGTTGCAAAAACTAGTGATTTCAAACTTCATCGCAGAAGGAATAGAATAAAATTAATACAGAGGATGGACCAAATTCAAATCAAAAGTTCAAAATATAATTATTTTTCTATAAAACACAAGTAACAGAGTTGTGATGTTGAACCGCATTTCCCCTTTTCTTCTCCCTCATGAACAAAAATCACTCCTTAGGGAAATGAAAGGTCACTTTTAATTGTTCAACTGTAGAAACCACAAAAGCTCTTTGTACTTGGGAGAGAGGACCCAAGCAGAATGTTCAGTCAGCCTCTCCTTTGTATACACTCTATACACCTTCATTTGGTGTGAATTTTAATTTCCCCATAGCTCATTAATCTTCCAATGTGAGACTGAGGGAATAAGTATTTCAGGTTCAACATATCAACTCAGCTGTTTTTGTTCATATTTTTAAGCTTAAATGCTCTGCTGCAGTACATAATTAGCAAGCATGACATTGAGTATTAATCTGTTTTTAAACTTTATGCTAATATATGTTCATCAATTTTTCTTATGAAAAAGAAATCAGGTTGAAAATTATATAAGGTAGTCTGTTTTCACTAAATGTTTTGCCTGTAATATTGGATCATTTTAGGATATATTACTTTTATGCAGTAATGTACTGTATTATAGAAATATGACTAGACTAACCCCTGGGGGTTCGTAAATATTAGACTTTGGATGAGTTAATCTGAAATGTGGATAATTGTAAATTCCTTTAAAGAATAGAAGTGTAAGTAAATAATAATGCTTGTGCTGTGCAGACCTTGGTGGTAAGACTTCAGCCTCTCAGGTAGGGCTGACCAGACTCATTGTCCCTTTGATAGGATTTCCCATAATGGTAGGTCATTTGTGCTTCTTGTGCTTATTATGATAACTCACTGCATAATGAGAATTTAGGTGGTGTTTTTGGTTATCAGACTGAAAATAGAGTGGAAAGACTGTAAAATACAATGACATCCAACTGTT
The DNA here is from genome assembly GCA_004027655.1 of Graphiurus murinus. NCBI lineage: Eukaryota > Metazoa > Chordata > Mammalia > Rodentia > Gliridae > Graphiurus > Graphiurus murinus. The sequence continues at coordinate 45,568 of PVLC010007847.1, read as the reverse complement.
TTTCCACTTTGATTTAAATACATATGTCTACTACTTTATTTTAAAAGTTTTTGAGCCTAGTGAGTCAGTTCAATTGCCTTTCTAGTCCAATGAAGCCAGGTTTTGTCTTAGTCATGTTCAGGAGAATAACCACGTATTTAAAGTACCTCAAAGTACCAATTGCCAGTCTTTTCCTTATTCCTCTAAGCTCTTTTATTTTGGTAGAAAAATTATAATGTTCGAGAATGCATGTGTGTGTGTTTGTGTGCATGTGTGTATGTGTATGTGTACATATGCCCATTGGTATGGTTCAAAAGGAAAGAGGAATAAGGGTGAAGAAATTTTTCTAAAAACAATCTTCATCTTGATCAATGTAATAATAGTGGATTTTTCTTGTTTTGTAAAGTTGGTGAAGAAATGTGATTAAAATATTAGTGAAGACATAAGGATGGTCAATGTATAAATATTTCCTTTATGAAGTTCAGCAAAATGTTATTTATTGTTGATTAGCTCAGTAGTATTTTATTTTGAAACTTCACTCTCAGATTAAATCGGCTCTAGTAATAACTTGGAAGACAGTGGATTTGCTTATAAAGGAAATGACTGTCATAATGAATAACTCCAACATGGGTATATATGATAGCTTATAATAGGAAATTATTTTGTACATGTACATACTATCATTGGCAAAATTATGATTTTTTTTTATTTCATTGAAAGCCAGCTTCTAAGCCTAAATATATGTGGGTACTGATAAATTCCCCATAGCCTGTTTAAGTTACTTTTATGTTTGTTTTACTCTATTTAGTGCCAGGGGATTGAATTTAGATAGCTTTCTTGATAACATTAACACTTTTCTGCCAGTAAGCCAACTGAACTGAGTCCTCCAAATTAAACTCCTTTCGGATTTCCAATAAATTTTATCAGTATTGATTTTTTGAGTGGGAAGGACTGGGTTAGAATATAAAATCGAGGGGTTTAATCCCCAGTACCACACAAAAATGACCTTTCTACATTTATACTTTATCTGTATTTTCACAAAAGCAGTGTCTACTTTTATAAGAAATGCCAGCATTACTCTGAAAAATCATTCCAAAATGTGAAATCTGAACGTATTTAACTTTTAAAAATCATGTATAAAAATGTTTTTATGTCAAGGTAATGATTAATAAGGCATTATCTTAATGGAGCCACAATTTCTTAAACTGATCCCTCGTAACTTTTCATTAGTTTTTGTTTCTTGAAATTATGTGAAATGCTATGTTGATTAAACAAATGTGTTTTTATTTTAAGAAAAAAAAAACTATAAAAGGGAAGGTATGGGTAGGACAGTACTGAGTGTGAAACTGGCTTTATCATAAGATGTTGTCTGTGGAATGATCATTTCATAACAGCATTAAAAACTCCCTCCTTGTAGACTCTTCATAAATCTCAAAGTAATAATTTTGAATTTTTTCCTCTTGCTAGGATTAAATAAAGGCGAGCAAGTAGGTAGAATCCTAACCATTTTTAAAAATGATTTGCATGATTGCATTAAATATTTATTATGAAAAATCTTTTCAGAGTTATCCATATTTAGTTCATGGCATAGTTAAGCATATTAAGCATATGATCATAATTAACAACTTTCACTCATTTGAAGAAAATAATTGTAAGAATTTTCCTAGACCCACTTTTATGTTTTCTTTCTTTTTCTTTCTTTTTTTTTTTTTTTTTTAAGAGGCTTTAATGGATTTCACTGGCTGAGGTTCTTTTGGTGATTCTTCCCTATAAAGATATTCCATATCTAGGCTCATATAGAAAAGTGTATAAATAAATATATCAATAAAGAAATGTTAGTCTTATAGGGCCATGAGTATTTCCCTGGTTCTTGTCCACTAAAAGAAAGATTTCATCCAGAGGACTCCAATAAGGTAGCCATAAAAAACTTCATTGGATAAATTCCACAGGAAGATCCAGAAATAGAATAAAGGGAGAGGGGGCATAAAGGAGACAGGAAGAGGAGCGTCCAGAGAGAGAGAGAAAGACAGAGACAGAGACGACAGAGACACACCCTGTTGCCATGTGGTGGGCTTTTAAAAACCCCAGAAATTCATCCCTTTTCACATATATTAAATTTGGGTTTCATGCCACAGTTTAGTGCAGCTGCGCAGGATTCTATGGGATAGAAAACAAAACTGCAGTGTAATAGGCTGGAAGTCTCTGCTACAGCTTTCCTGGAAAGCTGTATCTTTCCTTTTAGGAAGAACTTTCCGGTCCTTTTTTCTCTCTACCCTGTTCTGTTTTCCTATCTAACTACCTAAGATATATCTCTTGATTAGGATATATCAAGAGAAAAACTTACATTAGGAAATTTGGTTGATTAGATTTTTCAAGGTATTTTTTTCTGGTTTTGTTGTGTTTATCCTAATTGATAAAACAGCAAGTTGCAAAAACTCTTATGTAAGAACATTCAAGAAGCTGTGAAATTTTAATTAAAAATCTGTCTTCAGAATTTGCTACAATGTTTTCCCAGAAATTTTAATTTCTTGCATTTAGCATTACTCTTCTGGAAATGTTTGCTAATAGTCAACAGTCAAGAAGCTTATGGGCCTGATCAGTGTGGGTTTTGTTACCCCTCCCCAAATAATCTTTTAATAGTTAAAAAGTCTGTTTCAGGAAATTATAATTTCAGAAACTGGTGTTAAGTAAGGAGCCAAAGCAGGACTAAGAGAGCTGTCCCAGGCTGTCGAAAATGAACCTTTTCTAAGATAAGCAAAGCACTGTGACAGGAAAAGACTTCACTGTGGACAAACTTCTTGATTGTCTGTGAACATAAAATATCAAATTTTTTAACACCTCTAGGAGTGGAATTTCTGGTTCATATGATAACTCTACCTTTAACATTTTGAGAAACTGCCAAACTGTTTTTTAAACAGCTGTACAGCAATAAATAAGAGACCAATTCCTCCACATTCTTTGTCAATACCTGTTATTATCTGTATTTTTTATTAATAGCCATCATGTTGCATGTGAAGTGATATCACATTGTGCTTCTCATAAGCTATCTTAGCCCAAAATTTGATATCTCAAATGATTCACTTTGATTTGGCAGATTTATCTTCTTTCATAAAAATGCTTCTAAGTTTAAAATGTCTAGTGAGTAGATTTTTTTCTCAAAGGCTAGCTAGCATATTCAAAGTATTAGACATTCAGTTTCTTTCTTCTCTTGGGATTCTTTATTTCCCTAAGTTAGAGGAATATATGTATGTACTCTATGTAAACAAATCAAAGTCAGGAGCTCTATGAAATTTTAAATACTTGGAATCTATTATCTGTCTGACTGGACTGACTATCCCTACAGTGGGAACAAACTAAAAGAATTTTATGGCTAATTGAAAAGATTATTTTTTCAAAAACATAGAAATAAAAGCTTCAGTTTTGCCTCTCAGCCAAAAGTAAAAAAATTAACACAGAAACTTAAACTCATACCAAACAAGTCATTGTTATAATTATTGCTTTAATGTCTTTTGGAGAAAAGAAGTGAGAGCAAGTATATATTTTAGGGCATATTTTATTAAAATTCATATTTACTACTTTTGGTTTTCATTTCTTTCTACGGCTTTAAGTTACCATCTGGTCTTATTACTTTATTCTTTATTTTAATCTTTTTTTATTATTCGTACATTGTAAGCAGACATCTTTGTTAGGTACAAATTGAAAACGACACATGTGCCCACATTTCTCATTTGACCCCTTCCCCCAATTCCCACCCTGCTCCCTCGCCCTCCCTCCCTCTCAGGATCAATTTAGTGAATAACCTTGATGTACATTAGGGTGTCCCCGCCCCCCACCCGTCAGTGCCTTTCGGTTAAATCAACTTCTTTGTTTATCGAAGGTCTCTCCTTTTCCATCTGAAGACCTCTTATGCCCCATCTTCTCCCTAGCATCCGCATATTAGGGAGAACATATGCTTCCTTACTCTTTGTGACTGGCTAATCTCACTTAACATAATGTTTTCCAGTTCCATCCATTTCCCTGCAAATAACATGATTTTGTTCTTCTTTATGGCTGAGTAAAATTCCATTGTGTACATATCCCATAGTTTTGTAATCCATTCATCTGTTGATGGACATCTTGACTGCTTCCATAGTTTGGCTATTGTGAATTGTGCAGCTATAAACATAGATACACATGCATTGGTCTGATAGTTTGGTTTCTGTTCTTTTGGATAGATACCCAGAAGTGGTATTGCTGGATCATATGGTAGGCTCATTCCCACTTGTCTGAGGATCCTCCATACTGTTTTCCAAAGTGGTTGCACTAGTTTGCAGTCCCACCAACAATGTATTAGAGTTCCCACTTCTCCACATCCTCGCCAGCAGTTGTTGTTGCTCGTGTTTTTGATGATTGCCATTCTGATTGGGGTTAGGTGAAATCTCAAGGTGGTTTTGATTTGCATCTCTCTGATTGCTAATGATGTGAACATTTCCTCATACATCTATTGGCCATTTGTATTTCTTCTTTTGTGAAGTGTCTATTTAGATCCTTTGCCCATTTTTTAATTGGGTTATTTGTTTTCTTGGTTGTGATTTTCTTAGGTTCTTTGTATATCCTAGATATTAGCTGGTCTTATTTCTTTATTCTGAAACAACATTGTTTCCACCCACTTATTTCGTCCTGTTATTGTTAAATACATTTTATTTATATATGTTATAAGCTCAATAATACTTGTATGTCACTATATCATACAATTTTAAAAATTAAGAGATAAAAGGAGGATAAACACATTTATACTTTCATATTTACCTATGGAATTATCTTTACCAGTGTTCCAGTGTTCTTTTATTTTTTTTTTTCATATTACTGTCTGGCATCACTTTCAGCTTCAAATATTTCCTTTAGTATTTATTCAAAATGGATCTTCCAGCCAGGAGAGGTGGTGCACACCTGAATCCCAGTACTTGGGAGGCTGAGATAGGAGGATTGCAGGTTTGCGGCCAACCTTCACAATGTAGCAATGCCCTCCACAATTTACTGAGACCCTGTTTCAAAATAAAAATGAAAATAGGGCTGGGGGTATAGCTCATATAGCTCAGATATAGATGCCCCTGGAGTCAATACCCAATACAAAAAATAAATAAAATAAATATGTCCTTATTTAATGAAAAACAGCTTTTGTTTTTTAAGGAGAAAACAGATGTTACTTTTATTTTTTATTCATGCATATAATAGGTATGTTTTTCATGCTACCTTGAATAATTTTTCTTTCTCACTCAACATTTACTATGATGCCCATGTGTCGAGATGTGGATCTTTGTGTATTCTTCCTATTTGGAAGCTGATGAGTGTCTTAGATGTATAAATTAATGCTTTTTCATCAAATATGAGGTTTTAGCCATTGTACCGAATCTGGACTCTAACCTCCCTCCCCATTCCTGGGATCTGTTCCTGTTATCTTGTTCACTTCTTTATTTGTTTAGTAAACTGACTGTATCTATTCAGTGAAGTCTGTTTTCCCTGCAATATCCAGCCTCTGCTGTGCACATTCAGGACTTTGGGCTGTATCCATCACTGCAACCTACTCACCTTCAGTGACAATAGGATTTTGTTTTGTTTTAATGAGGCTGTCTTTGCCTTTCTCTCTCTTTCCTTCACCCCCCTGATAGGTCTCTAGCTGGCCAGACTCTATTAGTATCACACTAGTCATTGGTCTTCACTAGTTGTTTAGCCAAATTTTATATTGTTTTGAATAAGTCTTTGGTTCAAAAATTGCTCTATAATAAGATACAACTAAATGTGGGCCCCTTTGCAGGAGTAATTTTTCAACTAGTCATTAAAACTCACTCCAATTCCAGGCTTGTCTAAGCTGGCCATCTCTCTGTTCTTTCTGTTAAACATACAACTTATCTCTTCCTTTCATTTGTTGCTATCATGGAGCTATTAAGACTTCTCTTAACTGATCACCAACAAAATATCCATTGTTTTTGTTTTTATGCCTGAATTTTCTGAACCTTGACTCCAAATAAAACCAATCTCCTTTAGGAAGACACAGAGATATTTCACTTCTTGCCTCTTCTTGGTCAGTACCTATGCATCTCTGTCTGGAACTGGGGGTGGAGACACCAGCCTCTTTCTCTCTGATAGGCAACCCTGCTTTATAAGTGGGGGATGGAGTAGAATCAGTCTTTGCTAGCTTTTCTTGGTATAAAACTTCCACCCTACAATCATGCTAACATGAGTATCTTTGTAGATGAGTAATCTCATCTTGCCACACCTGAGGGAGAACTTCAACCCTGAGAGTGAGAGCTAAGTGGGGGGAAAGAGTCCTGGCCACTCAACTCTACTGCCTATGGTAGAGCTTCTGCAACATGGCTCTGCACTGGGGATGAGAAGTGTTGGTGTGCTTCCCTCTGGCACCGATGTTATTACAGTCCTTGATGGAACTGGGGGAAGAGAGACGCCATGTTGTTGGCTGCACCCACTAGATTAGAACTTTTATCTTGCTGAGCTGGGAAGGGAAGAGAAAGGGATTATGAGTCAAGTGCCACAGACTTGCTGACCTAAGAAAATTTGGAAGAATTTCTTAAATAAATGTTTCTCCACTTGAGATATGCCCTTTGGACAATTCATAATTTGCAGAGACTTTAAATGGTTCTTCTAAAAAATTATCAGTTATGATTATTTTGTTCAGGAAAAAAATCAGCAGAGTTTCCAACATCACCACTCTAGAAAAGCTACTCAAATAGACTCTTCATAATCCTGTGTTAATTTGTTCATTCACTTAATCATGTTTATTAATCTGTAGGTTTTCCTTTCATCCATAGGCTTATATGTAATTATTTTTCTTTCAAAATTACTCTCTCAATCTTTTCAATAAATGCAGTTTTCCTGGTGATGTATACCAAAATGGTTTTTGATCAGTTTAGTATAAATGTTCTGCACTCAAGAAAAAATCAATTGCATTTAGTCACTAAATTCACTTTATTTTAACTAAGCAGTCATGAAAATTCATTATGAAAATTAAGAGCAAAGTATTTTGTCATGCACTTATTCATTCATTCATTTAAGGATTTGAAACATTATCATAACTATATTAAATTCTGTTATAAAAATTATATAACAACCCTTTGTTCCACAGGTTTGTCATTTAATAAATTCAACTTAAGGGTGTGCATTTATATGTATGTGTGTAGTTGTATAATTCTATATTGAGACATAGTAATTTTTATGGAATGTTGTATTAAAGAATAAATAAAATTCCCTAAAACTTTCTGGTAGTGTATAGGATGATAACTGGTGATTCAATTGACATTTCTACTCAAACCTTCTAATGCCAAGAGCATCTTGTGCTTATTTGCTTACATGCCACAAGTGAATTAGACCATGACCATTCTTCATATCCTTTTTATTGGAGCAATTTTGAAGATTTTTATGCAAAATATATTTTAAATTTATTAAGTAGTTTTGCAGATACATTAAAAACTTTTTTAAAAACATGTTTTAAATTTCATTGCCGCCGGACGTGGTGGCGCACGCTTGTAATCCCAGCATTCGGGAGGCTGAGACAGGAGGATCCGGGTTCGCAGCCAGAGGATCCGGGTTCGCGGCCAGCCTCAGCTACCTAGTGAGGCACTCCACAACTTAGTGAGACTCGGTTTCAAAATAAAGAATAAAAAATAGGGCTGGGGGTATAGCTCGGAGGTAGAATGCCCCTGAGTTCAATCCCAGTACTGCAAAAAAAAAAAAAAAAAAATTTCATTGCCATACTTGAAGTTACTTGAAGTTAAATTCTTGAACATAAGGAAACCTTTGCTAACACTGAATAAATAAATTTACAAATTGGATAATTTATTTTATATGTAATGTGTATACACAATAATTTGTATACATAAACATCAACAAATACTTTGTTTTAAATTCCATTTAAATTGCTTTATAATGGTAAAAATTTGTTTTGTAATTTATTTATAAACATCTGTGTTGTAAAATATTTATTTTTTATAAGTGCAAGCAACTGATTTTATTGACCAATAAAGTGCATCAGCAGCAAATTATATGGGTAAAAAATAGAAGACTAATCCTTTAATGGAAAAAAAAATTATGCTTTGTGACTGTTTAATTACTTCTAGGGCATTTGAAAATGCTGCTGTCCTTTAAACTACATAGAAATAGGAAGTCCAACTGTATCAGCCATTGAGCCAGGTATACACTTAGAAACTTTTTGGTATATAGGACAATAACACGGAAAAGATGCCCATGCTGCACCTGATGTGAAGGAGGTTTCTAGGGAAAGTAGCAAGTCAAAATATAGGTTGGTTAGGATACATAATTACAAAGATTTTCTTCTTATCATTTTACTGAAAACTCGTAGATATTTTCCTTGTTTTGTTTTTACTTTTGATAACTTTAAGATGTTTATTATGCATTATAATTACTTTCTTAATTTCTGTGCCAGAATAGTGTATGACTGTTCCAAGAAAATATATATATATGCATATATATATATAAACATGTGTATTAGTTGTTCCTAAAATGTACAGTTGCTAGAGATGATTCAATTGTATTTAGATATCAGAGGACTATTTTTAGGAGCTGTTGAAATATTTATGCATCAAATTCAGATTTGATTAACTTAGCAGCCAGCAATAACTTCTAACTTCCTTGAATATATCCTACTTTTTCTACTTTCACACCTTTCTTTAGTGTCTCTCAGCATCACAGTATCCTTGGTCTGCTTTTCGAGTTGATGAGGAGCTGTTTCCCAAAGGCCAAGGGCAATTCAAATGTTACCCTTGATGTGGAGGGTTCTCTGAGTGTCTCAGACAGAGTTCTTTTTGAACTATTAAAATATTAAATACATCCTTGAAACTAAATGATGAATGCATCGCTTGACACAAAGTATGTATCCAATTCATAGTTGTTGAAAAATGTTAATTAAATGAGCTAAGAAATAGGCTGCCTTCAAGAACTGTGATATTTCATGTATATGTTAAATGTTAACATAGCTAATGTTTATTTGGCATGTCTTTCTCAAACAGTAGATCACTAGGCAGTTTATATCAGGAATTCCACAGCAGCCTTAGCATTTGCTGGTGTCAGCCCAATTCAGTTGTTACTTAACTACCCTTCTTGGACCACACATTACCACTGAATTATTTTAGGAAACACACCAACACTGTCACCTGACTTAGTCTTCCATTTCTATTATATGACAGTACAATATATTATCTTGTTTTTCTTCAGTTTTCTCTTCTTCTGGAATTAGAGGATCCAAAATACTATCTTCATACTCTTATAACATAAATAGCTTATTTGTCCTTTTCTATGTCTTCTGTTTTTCTCTATCCTTACTATCAGTTTTTTTATGAAAAGTGAAAGTTGGGATAATAAGATGAATTATTGAATATGGTATAGAAAAGGTAATAGGGATTACATAAGATAAATCTAAAGTTATATAATTAATAAATCTGTCTCTAACTCAAAAATATTCTTTAAAAAAGTAGTTTCTATGAGTCTGTTTAGGTTTTCTTTAAAGTTTCTTGGTCCACCAAGTGATGTGTGCATGTATGTCACTGTTAACATGATTTCCATTATGATGTGACTATAATGCACCGATAAAAGCATATTTTTTAAAAAGTGATTTTTGCCACAACTCAAAAAAAAAAGTTTCTTCGTCTTCAAGACAAAAGAAAAAGCTGTACAAAGACATGGCTGATGGTCAAGTTGTCTTGCTGATGTTTTTCAGGTGTACTTCTGATCTAAAGGCATAAGTTGTTCCTCAGCTAAGTTGACTACTTTCCTGATCATCATTTCTCATATGCATACATTGTCCTCTCCCCTCTCTTGTGTGTCCATTGAATTCCCTGCACCTGTCTTCTCATGGATTTTACTCATCATCTTTACCATTTTCCATCACTATAATCTTTTAAATTCCCAACAGTATTCTTACATGATTGCCCTCCCAGTTCAGAGTTGTCTTTCGATGATGGAAGAATTTTAAAAGTGAGCATTAATGCTTGATTTCCTAACTTTCTTAGACTATCAAGTTTCATCCATATATAAAATCTTATCAAAATCAAACTGATATTTATAAAAAAAGTTTCTGCATTGTTTTTCCTGCTTGCATAATTTTGGAAAATGCAGATCCAAACTTTCTTTGTCCAAGCATCTCTGTCTTAATGTCTTCTAAATTTCCTCCTTATTAGAGAGGAAACACCCATCCCATTGCATATTTCTCCATTACCAGAAGGATTTTTCCATGTATTTTGGTGCATAATAATCATAATATTGACTTTAATATTTTATGTTGGTCTCTTGTCAACAAAAGATAAAATAACTGATAGTTTTTAATTTATGAGCTGCAATTTTACCTCTCCAACTATAATCTGAATTCTTTCTCTGTTTTGATTTTTTTTCCTAAATTGTGTCACATACAAATATTCTGCTGTAATATATTCTGTTTTTTTTTAATTTCAGTGATATGAACTGTGTAGTGAGTGCATAAAGTCACTTGAATCATGCTAATTTATTTACATTAACTTAATTATTCCTTCAAAATTCCATCCTGTGAGGCTAGCAGGAAATTCAGTCTTAGTAATTACTGAGGTTTAATGCTCTAACTCTATATCTCCCCAAAGGCCCATAGCTGGGTCCAGATGTATACTACCCAGCATACAAATGCTCCTCCAGTTACCAAGTCTATGTTGGCTTTGAAATATGGAGAACTTGAATGAAGCTGAGGCCCTGTTCCTTTTGTCCAGATTTGGGGGAAATGTAATTTAAATCTTTTCCAAACCCAGAAATCCTCCCCCATAGATACTAGGAAAATATCTATGTGGAAATGGTGTTTTCTTTCAAAACACCATTATTGAAAAAGCATTAAACCCTAATGTGATGCATATCATAGGCTCTCCATAAAGAGATTGCGAAGACAGAAAGAGATCTCACCTAAGCAGATACAACCTATTCCATAAAGTTTCTCTAATGGTAACATGTCCTCAAGTAAGAAGACTTCGCAGCACCATTGTCACACATAGTTCATCCTAAAATCACCTGGTAATTGTAGTGACCATATGCATTAGGAAAGTGATTTTATCCAAAGAGAAAATAAAGTACTTCTTTGTGATAAGAAGTGCTTTTTTCCATATTTTGTGGAAACATTTCTTACTTCTGTAGTCTTAGCATCATATACATTTTGAGGTCTTAATTTCCTTTGTGACTATAACATGCCATAATTCCAGATCATCTTATATCAGTAAATTATCTCACTTATAATGTTTGCTTATATTTCATTACTGCCTTTGAAATTTTTGATAGATGTTTTCTCCATGTTGCTTTTTTTTTTTTTTTTTCAAAATTGTTTTCATTATTCTCTTTTTGCCCTTCTCAATTCTCAATTCTGGGAATCCTGTTACTCACTCATTCTTTCTTCCATTCATTTGTTCTTTTTTTTTTTTTTTTTTTTTTTTTTTTTTTTTTTTTTTTTTTTTTTTTTTTTTTTTTTTTTTTTTTTTTTTTTTTTTTTTTTTTT
>PVLC010007847.1:0-33977 GCA_004027655.1 Graphiurus murinus | reverse complement strand
TCCCAAGTATAGGGATTAAAAGAGTGTGCTACTACACCTGCCTACAAGCCTGTGACTTTTTTGCCTGTCTTGTTTTAAAGTAATCTTTGAAAATTTAAAGTTTGTTGGTGGGACTTTCACAAGTAACCATTTATATTGATCTGTTCTTATTATTATTTTCTCTAAAGCATAATATTCCATAAGTCACTCAATGACAACATGTGAATCTGTGTTGAGAAATGGCCCATAAATTCAATACATGATAGAATAAATAGTTTTGTTGGTTGTAAAAGATGACTTGTCTTGGGATGAAGGTAGTAGTGACACATGGGAGGTTGAGTCATCTTGGAGCTTTATGACTTGAAAAAACTACTTCCTCTCTGGATTTAGTTTTCTTACTTATTTAAGATATTAAATTATTAAGCAGATAAAAATAGTAAGAAATTTCTGGTGCTAGAAAATTAGATTTCATAAATATAAGTTTTTTTTAATTCAAAATTTCTTGCAGATGATTGAGATTCTAAGAACACAAAGAACTAATTAAACCTTGACCAGATCTGGTCATCAAGTGCAGTTGGGCCCTTGTTTATTTTTTTCTCTTAAAACTGATTAAATCATATTTTTCACTCATTGCAAACTGCTAAAAGAATGGACAATTCAACTCAGTTAGGTTGTAATATTTATAGCAAAATCCTTATTGCATCCAAACATTATATTAGGACTACCTTACCAAATAGTTGCAGGAAGAGTCCATGAATTATAATATGCAAAACGTGTCCTGGAGGTTCACACTCAAAAACTGAATTATTTGTTGCTTATGATTGCAATTCAGATATTGTAACATATGCCTTTTCTACAATTTGTCCTTTATAAGTTTCTATTCTACACGAATTTTTTTTAGAATGAAATTATCTGGAGTCTTGGAAAATAATTAGAATTAAAAGCCATTTTAACCAATTAATTTTCATTATTAGAAATTTCAAAAGATTTTGTTTCAATATACTGAAAAAAAAATCACCTTTTTCTTTGTTATCTTGCTGGCTGTGGTCTTGCTGGCTCTCTGAATATACCAGTTATTTGTGTCAGACTAAACTCTCTGACAAAGGTGATTATTTCAGAAATTTTATTATTTGATATGTATGAATATACTTTTATGGGGTTTAAGCAATTCCCAGCTACATTTTTTCTGAATTTATTATTTTCTATACTAGCTTTATTTTTCAGAGAAAAACACATTTTACCTTATTCATTTATTCACTGCTTTGCTGTGAGGTTTGGTTGTTTTGGGATCAATATTTTATCAAAGCTACTATTATTCAGCTAAGCATAAATTGTGTATATTCATCCATTTTAAAGTAAAATATCAAGGTAGAAAGTGATTCTAGAAGTAGGTCATAATGATGGATAATCTCCTTAGAGACATGTATTTTGGAGATATTGTACAGTTTGATCCACTAAATTCCATTATAGCAGCATCAACATTATTTTATTACTGTACATTATTTTATCTTAAAGTTTTTACTTTGGTTAGAATTTATTCTCCCATAAACAACACATTGTTTTAAAATATATGATAGCCATTTAGCAGGTAGGGACAAAATTCAGTTCCACAGACTATTTGTAAAGTTTATAAAAGTTTATATTCTTTGAGGAATTAATATTTATAAATCCACAATAATAAACAGATGACAAAACAGTTGTATTTTTTTTTTCTGTTTGGTACCAAGAATTGAACCCAGGGGCATTCTACCTCTCAGCTACAGCCACAGCGTTTTTTATTTTTTATTTTGAAACAAGGTATTGGTAAGTTACTGAGGCTGGATTTGAGCCTGCAATCCTCCTGTCTCAGCCTCCCAAGTATTGGGATTACAGATGTGTCCCACTACAGCTGGCTAAGACATTTATTTTTAAAACTAGGAAATTGGAAAACTATTTTTAAAAAGTTGAAAGACTCCCCAGAACATGAAATGTACAGATTATTTCAAAGAAACTTGACAGTTCAGAAATGACAAAGTTAAAAATGAAAGGGTGTTCTAAAAAAAGAAATAGGAATTGATCAGTTTGGTTCCTCAGGCATTGATTAATTACCTGTGATGTTCTTAATGTATCTTTTTGACTCTTGCTCTTTTTTTAATGGAGAGACAACTCTCCCCTACATCTGTTAATGATATAAATTGTAATTAGAAAAGAGAAGTTCATCAATCTTCACTCTCTAACATACAGGGAATTGTAGCCATCCTGTAGTGAACAGAGTGAAAAATGGACCAGTTTTTCCTAAAGATAAATGAAGAATAGAATAATCTAAATGTGACCAAATTTGCTTTAGTGAACGTTTCACACATCATTTGAAAATATCACCAATTGCGAAAGCAGAGATTTTTGAGTATTTATTTATTTATTTATGTGTGGTACTGAGAATTTAACCCAGGGGTGCTCTACCACTGAACTATGCTCCCAACCCTTTGTATTTTTTTTTTTTTTTGCTTTTTTTAAATTTAAAAACAGAGTCTCTGTAAATTACCATGATCTGGCCTGGAACCTGCAGTCCTCTTGTCTCAGCCTCCCACTGAGTTCATATTTATTGAGCACATATTATTTCAGTTAGTGTTCTTAGTTGTGTGTATCCTACAAATACATCCATGTTTTCAGTTCACCATCAAGGCAACCTTAATATCTCTATATGACAGAATGAGAAAATTGAGTCACAACAGTTGCACAATGTCATACTTGACTTGCTCCATTCTTCACTTGGAAAAACGTTTCTCAAATTTGGTCAGCTTATACTCTAGATTGGTGCATACAAATCACTTGAAAGGCTTGTTTAAATGCAGACCTCTTGGTCACACACTCAGAAATTTTATTTCTGTAGATTTGGGATGAGATTAAGAAATCTACATTTTTAAATAAGCTTTTATTGGTGCACTATAGTCTCCCATCATAATGCAAATCATGTTGACAGTGACATACCTGCACACAGCACTTAGTACCCCCCTGGGGTCCCTCTCCCATCCCCCCTTCCCCATACTGAGAGTACTGAGACTGACATTGATATTTTCACTTATGTACACAAAGCCAAGGTAGTAATTCCTTCATTGAGCCTCATCCTCCCCCTCCCCTTCCCCTAGACCACCTCCCTGGCTCCACTGAGGTTTCTCCTCCATTATCCAGAGTCCCTGTGGCATCTCAATTACTCCCTAGCTTCTGTATCTTAGAGAAGACATATGACACTTCACTTTCTGTGACTGGCTAATCTCACTTAACATAATGTTCTCCAGGTCCTTCCATTTTCCTGCAAATGACATAATTTTGTTCTTCTTTATTGCTGAGTAGAATTTTAATAGTCTCGCAAGTGGACAAGTGATATCTAGACTGGACCACAGACTGTGCTTTGAGTAGCACTGGCCCAGTCCACACTATATGTGTCATCATTGTATACTATCCTATCACATCTTAAATACAGAGTGTGGTTAATTTATATTCCATTTTTCTAAAAGCCAGCCTTCAATTAACTTCACCTTTCTGGGAAACAGATAAGAAACAGGAAGTAAGCACACAAAAAATAATAACATGAAATTTCACAAATAACTTGGTCATGTCCAAACAATTAAATCTGTACTATTCATTCATAAGAGTCTGGTGTAGTCTTAGTGTGTCATAGCTCTTAAACACTAACTTTTCTTGTTAGTCTTCAAATTGCATTATAAGAAAAAAAGAGAGACTGCTGCATCTGAGCAGTTGTCCTGGGTGAGAAGCATCCAGCAGGTTAGGAGGACAGTCAAAACTAGGAAAACAGACACTAGAATTTAAAAACATAACAGTTGGAGTCTATGATATGCACATTCTCCTGGCTTGACGTATCAGTTGGACTTGACTATGGTTCTCAGTATCTGCACCGTGATAAAATATATCTGCTTCTTACAGTGTCGGCTCTTGGAAGAGAAAAGTACTTATTTGGAGAGTACTTTCAAATTCCAGCTCCTCTACTTACTGGCTGTTCATAACACTAAGTTTTCTGAACTAGGTTTTCTTGTCTGTGAGGCAGTCACAGCAATCCACCTACCTGGTGTCCAGGTTCCTTAGCAGGATACCCAACACAAAATGGAAATCCGAGTCTCCTTTGCTGTTCTCTAAGGGCCTGAAAGATAGTTAAAGAAGGTGAGATATGACCCAGATAATGGCTACATACTTATTAGCTGGATAGCTTTGGGCCAACTATGTGACTTTTGTGCCATGTTTTTTCATTTGCAAATTGTTGTTAAAAATGCCTATTTTTCTGGGTTAGTGGAAGAATTAGAAATAGTATACATACATTGCATATATTGTGCCTTCAATAAATGGTAATTGTAATGATTCTACTTGACATTTTTTTTCATATCATCCTTTTGAGACAATACTCCAGGTATATTATATATCTTGGAAAACTTTGTATCCTAAATGGCAAAAAATTAAAATAAAACTAACAAAAACAGAATGAATGTGTTTCAAAGCATAAGCTTTCAGTAGTCCAATACAATTTATTCATTATGGTTTTTGTCATTTATAGTTTTACTTTATGCTTTAATGTTTAAGCTTTACCTTCACTAAGAAAAACACATATATACTACAATATTATTTTGTCATATTATACTATATATCATATAATATATATTGCATATGATATGTCATACATTTTTGTATTATACATAATTTTCTTGTGTTATATACATATGTATATATATGATTATATGTATGTATACTTGTATATATGTATAATATGTATACATGTGAATATATATGTGTGGATTTTCATTTTTTCTACATCTTCAGTATTGCATATAGTTTCATATCATTACTCGTAGAGATTAGCACATGTACACTGATATTGGATTGGTTATTTTAAGGATTATTTTTAATTTTTTTGGCGCAATATAACTATAAATTGTAATGAGATTCCAAGTGATGCATTTATATGTACATAATATCAAATGTACACATGTCTTTTTTTCTTTTTTGTGATGCTGGGGATTGAACCAAGTGCCTCATGTATGCTAGACAAGTGCTTTACCACTGAGCTACATCCCTAGCCCAAGGGAATTTGACATTTTAATGTACTTTAATATTGATATCTTTAATATCTAAGAAAACACAAAAAATACAGTTAGGTCTCTGAGTTTAGAAGTATAACATAAATAACACCTGAAAACATTCATGAGTTTTGTGATGTAGGATGACATACTTACCCCCATTGAGCTTCCATTTCTCATTCATAGAAGGGGATAATATTCTGCCCTCTCAGTGTTTGGAGGATGATTACTAGAAATTATAAATAATGTGCTTAACATGGTGTACTTTATAACTTCCTAATAACAGGTCATCTTGTGTATTTATTTTGCATCATACCATCATATGTGATAGTGATAACAATAACATTACTTGGTCTTCGATAATTAAGTTTTAAAGAAGAAAAAAGATACATTCCAGAATGAGAAGAAATGATTCAGTGAGATGTGAAATAACTTTTAGAGATACTTACATACCTCAAATAAAAATATTTTACTGAGAAAAGGTAATATGAGTATAAGAAGGAGTTCAAAACTAAATATATATTTGCAAAAATCATTTTTAGAAGTCAGTAGAACTGATAAATAGAGTTGACAGAGATCAGTGATCTTTGAGATAAACAGATGATATTTTTACTGGGTGATGAGAAAAAGGCAAATAGAAAGCATATTAAAGTCGGGCATGATACCTAGCACACACCTGTAATCCCAGTACTTTGGAGGCTGAGACAGAAAGATCACAGGTTTGAGGCTACCCTCATCAACTTGGTGACACCCTGTTTCAAAGTAAGAAATAAAAAGGGCTGGGGGAGTAGCTCAAAGATAGAATGCCCCTGGGTTCAATCCCCACTACCACACACACACACACACACACACACACACACACACACAAAGATAGATTAGATGAAAATACTTATTCAAAAGATGAGAAAATAGAAAATAGGGGATATCAACATAAAAGAGAAGGAAATATTCCCAAATTATTAAGCATAATTATTGAGAAAAGCCTTACACAAAGATACACCTGAGTAAAATTTTGTTACCCAAATATGAAGAGAAGAACCATAAGAAGTTTAGCATAGAGGCAATCACCTATAATCACAGCTACTTAGGGTGCTGAGGGAGAAGAAAAAGGAAATGAAAGTAAAATTGTTTGTTTGTTTGTTTGTTATTTTTATGGTACTGGGGATTGAATCTAGGGGCATTCTACCTCTGAAGTATATCCCCAGCCCTATTTTATTTTTTGTTTTGAAACCAAGTCTCACTAGGTTGCCGAGGGTCTCACTTTGTTGCTGAGGCTTTCCTAGAACCTGTGATTCTCCTGTCTCAGCCTCCCAAGTAACTGAGATTACTGGCATGTACCACCATGCCTGACTTGATTTATCAATGGCAGAATGTTAGAAGTTAATTGAAAAATATCTCCAATGCTAAGAAACAAAAATTTTGCAAATTTAAAGTTCTGTACCTAATTGTGAGTACAAATTCAACATATTTTATACATAAAAATATTTAGAAAGTTTATGCTTACACATTCTTTGTAAAGAATTACTCCAAAAGTTGGTGTAACCAAGTAATCGGTTAACATTTATTATAGGAATCAAAGAGTGATTTAATATCAGGAAATCTAAAACCATGACTCAGTGTATCACCCAAGTAAAACAGAAAATCATGTAATAAAATCAATTGATATTTGAAAAACATTTGATAAAATCAACAGCCATTTTCTTATGAAACACTAAGAAAACTAGTAATATAATAAAAGCTCCTTAATATGAGTAGGACTATGGATTCAAAACTAATAAATACTTTTTTCTTACAGATGAAACATTAAAAAACATATTAAGGTTCAGGAGGTGATACTGATTGATTACTATTTAACTTACTTTTGGACATTAGGTTAATGTAATAAGACAATGAAATAAAATAATTCTATTATGGGTGTAAAGGGTAAAAAGGTATCTTTTTATTGAGTATAAGCTTGTAAACTAAAATTAAAATCAATGAAAAATGTAATAAGGTGGTTAAATATAAACCACCCAGTGTGTATATACCATAATTTATTTGATATTGTTATTGTTATTTCAAGATTTTTTCACACTAAGAACAACACACATTATATATAATTGTGTATCTTTCATTACTAGTATTTTATACTTTAGGAATAAATCCTCCCCCCAAAAAAGTGGTTTTCAAAATGCTTTCCAAAAACCTTTCAGTAATTTAGCAATAGCTGAGATTCCTGTCAACGTTATGCAAATGTTAACATTTTATCATTATTTGCATTTCTTTGGCTTTTGTTAAACCTATGCATTGTTTCGTATGTTTTGAGCCATCTGAATTTGATCTGCTAAGATTTACTCATTCATAACCTTTGCTTACTTTTCTGTTGGGTAGTACTTTTCTTGTCCACTTGTAAGTACTCTGTGTATATTTAAATATACCAAAATCTGTTAAATGAAGTGTAAATAAGCATGGTGTGGATATATTTTCCAATCCAAGTTTTGTTTATTTATTTTGTTTACTTTCAGAGCTTTCTTACTTTGCTTTGCTTTTCTAACATTAAGATACATAGTAGTATATAAAAATTAAGTGTGTATGATCCTAGTAATGCAAAATTATGAGTTTGTGTGTGTGCATAAAAACTACCAAAAGGATAGACCTTGAGAGTTTATCTACTAACTTGTACAAGTATTCATGATGCATTGTTATCTGAAGAAAATAAATTGCTGAATAATGTGTATATTTATTTTTAAAAAGACTGAGATATAATGTACATGAAAAACTCATCCCTTCCAAGCATACATTTCAATGCTTCTTAGTAACTTTACTAAATAGTGCAACTATCACTATAATAAGTTTTAGAATAGCTTAAATCCCCCAATAAGATCTTTCATGCCCATTTACAATTAATCCTCATTGCCACTCCCAGCTCCAGACAACCACTAATTTACTTTCTATCTATACAGACTCACCTCCTCTAGACTTTTCAAATATGTGAAAATGAAACAATTTTGTATGTGTATATGGGCTTATATACATTTTGTGAGTAAGAAGAAAGCTGGTAAGAAATATACATCTGGCTGTTGACACTGGTTAAAATCAAAGCATTGGAGTGAAACCTGTGGAGATGAAACAAGAACAACCCAATAAGTTCTCTTAAAGAATAAACCAATAAAGCTGGGCGTGGTGGTGCACGCTTGTAATCCCAGCATTCGGGAGGCTGAGACCAGAGGATCCGGGTTCGAGGCCAGCCTCAGCTACCTAGTGAGGCACTCCGCAACTTAGTGAGACTCGGTTTCAAAATAAAGAATAAAAAATAGGGCTGGGGGTATAGCTCGGAGGTAGAATGCCCCTGAGTTCAATCCCCACTACCGCAAAAAAAAAAAAAAAAAAGAATAACCCAACAGAGAAATGTAAATGGAAAATTTGTTTACGGTACATTAGAAGTCCCAGAGAAGTTCATTGAGGAAAATCAACTATAATGAACAATGAAATGTCATTTTTAGGCTCTGATGTGTAAAAATGTAGAAGACGGATAATACCCAGTGTTGGGTGTTTTGAGAAATGGCCATTCTCACACATTGCTGGTGTGAGGGCATATCAGTACACTTTGCTTTACAGGCAATTAGTTCCCATCTATGAACATTTAAAATGAATTTACCATGGACAATACAACTTTTATATTTTTTAATTCTCAGAAGATTGCATATGAGTGGATTGTATTTTGTATTAGCTAAATAAAAACTCCTATGCACACACACATAAATGGTATAGTGTTTAAAGGACACACAGAAGAGGGTAGATCTGGAAGGCCCTATAAGAGCTCATTTCCTCCGCACCACCCCTCATCCAACTGGATCTCATCCTCTTAGGTCATTCTTTTCACAATGCTCCCCTGTCCACACACTGTCCTATTGCTGACAGAGCACACCAAGTCAGCCTTCGCACTTTTCTGTTCCTTCCTACCTCAGTCTGGCCCAAGACTCTTCTTCTGCTCACCTGGTACTGCATCAGAGTCCTCCCTACCCTTTGCCTCCGCTGTGCCTTAGCCTTTTAGTGTGGTTAACATTTTTTTTTTTTTTTGCGGTACTGGGGATTGAACTCAAGGACATTCTACCTCCGATCTACATCCCCGGTCCTATTTTTTATTCTTTATTTTGAAACAGGGTCTCACTAAGTTTCAGAGGGCCTCACTAGGTAGCTGAGGCTAGCCGCAAACTCCGGTCTCAGCCTCCCAAATGCTGCGATTACAAACGAGCACCACACCCAGCTTGTGGTTAATATTTCTTACAGCACCACCTAACACAGCAGACATGGTTGGTGTATCCAATTATTGTCTCTTTCCTCATTGCCTTCTCTGGGGCCTCATTAGTACCTCCCACATAATGGGCATGAAATAATATGTGTTGAATGGTAAATGAGTGAACTAGATTAAAGTAGTTGCTATATTATGTATGAAAGGAAAATTGCAGATTTCAATTTTTATTCTACATAGTGCTTTATTTTTAGTATTTTTAAAAGACAATATTTCCCTTTGTGTGCTAGTGTTTTAACAAGTTATTGAGATTTGCATGTCGTATGCAAATCAGTCTCTCACCCTTTCAAATTAATCTAGGAAGCATGTTTTTAGTTACATTATTCCAAAGGTTATAAAAAATTAAATGCCATCATTTTAGAAAAGGTAAGATGTTTGAAGGGTGTTTTAAGATACTACATGAATAATCATGAAGAAAATAATGAGTTGATTTCCTTGTATTTAATGTGTGTGGGGGGAGGGGGATTACTGGAGATTAAACCTAGGGGCATTCTACCTCCGAGCTACACCCCCAGCCTTATATTACTTTTATTTTGAAACAGGGTCATGCTAGGTTGATGAGAGTCTCACTACTTGCTGAGGCTGTCCTCAAACCTGCAATCCTCCTGTCTCAGCCTCCCAAGTACTGGGAGTACAGACATGTGTACCACCACACCTGGCTCAGAAATTCTAATTTTTAAAAATAGACCCTTAGGGACAGTCATAAATTCCTTGGTTTTATATTTTTAAAATATGTTTTTCAGAACTCAGTGTGCTCAGACGACAGGTAGCATACCAGAGGCTTGTCATAAGAATGAAGTCACTAGACTTGGATTAAAATGGCCCATTCTCACCTCAGCTGAGCTGTTAAATAAAATTTGTCACTCTGGGAAAGTGCATTTATTGAATTAGGTAGCCTATTTGCTTTCTTCCCAGTCTACCATTCTGATAGTGAAAATATTCACCATCTGTAGTCTTTCCAAAAATATTTTATATCATGCTTTTAAAAATAATTATGAAAAGCTACATTCTGCATATGATTTAGTTACTACTAGGTCTTTAATCTTTTATATCTTATAAGATGATCACTGTTTTAAAATTTGTTAACTGAGTATGTCAGTATAAATTAATTTAATTCAGTCTCCCTATAAATAACACTGTCCTAACCACTTAATTTAAATTAGCTCTTTTAGTTGTAATAAAATTCTCAGATCAATCATTGGCATCCTCACTTTATAGAGAAGGAAAGTAAACTGTATTTCACACAGCAGCAAATCAGATATACCTACTCCAAAGGCTGCATTTTCTCCCATAGTACCATTTTAAGTGAAAACAGATTCTCTATTCCTTGGAGCAAAATATAAGCTATTTTGTTACCATTTTAAAGTGATTTTCTGACAGAAAGAAGGAGAACAAATAAATAGCCAGTATGTATTTTAACAGGTTAGACAGTAAATTATTTGTCTATAGTATGACCTCTTTCCATTTCCTGGAGAAAATAGACAATTACTTACCTGGTGTTTCTTAAATCTATCAGAACTCATCCCCAGATCACATATAATAAGAAGAAAAAGATAGCTTTTTTATGAGTGGTTGCAGACTTCTCTCAGTGTGAAATCTCTGTCAAATAACATTTTCCATTATGTATATAGAAATAAGGTTAACTCCAGCTTAAAATTAAGCAGGAATCATCTTGCAATGACAGGTGTTTCTGCTGTGTTATGATATAATTTCCAAGGTAACTAAACAGAGCTCCTAAAGGAAGGATTATGTTGGCAGGTATGAAATAAACAGCAGGAAAACACTTTGCAAAACTTGGTAAACCCTTGAAAATGGATGTCATTTTTGGTAAACATTGCTGCCAGTAATCATACACATGGAGTTAGTGACAGGGGGTGGGAGGGTGGCAAATTTTTACCTTGTATAGGAAGTACATAGTAGAAACAAGGCCAATATTAATGTGTTAGACACAGGGAAATTTATGCAATTTGATTTTCTCCAAGGTATGGTTTTATTAAGCAAGCTATTTCTGCAAGTTCTTTGATGACCATGGTTTTGCTAGTTGTGATATGTTCATAAGCAGCAGATAAAAATTAGGACCAGAATACAGTGTTAATAGTAGGTAGCTGGTGAGTCTATGGTTTCCTTTGTTTTCCTAATCTGAACATGTTTTCTTGTCATTCTAACATGTAGTTTAAGTCATAACATACTCTTGAATAAGATGTTTATCTCAAGACTGTGAGCAGAAAGATTCACACTTTATTTTTTATTGATTGATTGAATCCAGGGGTATCCTACCTCTGACCTATCCTCTGCCCATTTTGTTTCTGTTTTTGTTTGAAATAAAGCATTGCTAGATTGCTGACAGTCTTGCTAAGTTGCTGAGGCTGGCCTCAAACCTGCAATCCTACTATCTCAGTCTCCTAACTACTGGGAATACAGGTCTGAGCCACCATACCTGGCTTGTACATTCTTTTTAGATATAAGGTTAGTAGTGAATTCTTAGAGGAAAAAAGACATTTTTGAAAACCAGGATGTGGAGTTGGTCCTATTTTTGTTTCAACTAGTAAGGCATAGCAAAATAGAAAATTGCTTCAGTGCATGGTTGGGGGGAAGAACAATTAGTTTTAATTATTCATTGGAGCTAGCATCACAAAGGGATTTTAAAGCAAAATAGTGGGCTTACAAAGCCCCAACCCCATGGCCATGCATTTAAAAAGAGAGGTCAGTTCCAGAGAATTCCCTGGTGCAGGTAAGCATAGACTCAAGAGGCTATGTATGACAGTGAAATTCAGGAATGTGTGAATTACTGCTGCCCTTCTGATGTCAGGGGTTATGGCTCTGCAGGAAGGGAGAGGAAGTATTAAGTTGATACCTTAGTGATGAACTAGTATTCCCTCAGTCATATTATAGAAATGATCAGTTGATGTTTTGTGCTGCCTATGGAAATCAAACTCCATTTTGAGTAGAGGATGTTACAACCCCCTTTTTATGATTCTGATTTAGAATGTTCCCCTAAAGCTCACAGAGACAAGGTAGCCATGTTGCAGGTATGGCTTGGTTGCTGAGGAAGGGAACCTGGGAATGTGACCTTAAGATTATATATGGTCCTGCCTCCCCTTGCTCTCTCTCTCTGGCTTCTAGCTTCCAAAATGTGAGAGTAGAGACCTTGGTTGCTTTCTCTTTTTACTCCCTACACTATGGCCTGAGCTTTTCAGGTGTAAACTGGCCTAGCATGGATTGAAGCCCTGAAATCTCCAGAACTGTGAGCAAATGTCCTAAGTTGTTATCCTCAGGTGTTTTGAATCTCAGCGGTGAGAACACTGATGGAAACACTAGTGTTGCTGGAACGGAAGTAAATGAAAATACCAGGTAGTAATTGCCTGTTCTTTTTGTTTGCTTATCACTATTCACATGTTTCATGTCCCTAGATCTGACTTTCTTTTCCTGAAGGTATATATTATATTTGAATGGAAAAAGTTACCAGCCAAATACAAGTAGAAGTCTAAAGATGGGATTTCAGTGTTTTAAATTTATGATGATGTCTTGAGTTTTCTTATTTTGTATGAGACCTTTCATCACAACCTGCTCAGATTAGTGTAATGAAAATGACCTGTATAGGCAAGAAAATCTTGAGGTCCTGATTATTTGAACTGAACCTCATATTATCAATAAATTCTTATATCAAGTGATCAAATGCTAATCCTGTCACTGTGACATGGCCATTGTCTCTATTTCTTTTTTCTACTATAAGCAAGAAAAGCAAAATTCCTCCTTGTCCTCCTCCTCCTCTTCCTCTTCCTTCTCCCTTTCCTCCTTCTCCTTCTTGTTCTCTCTCTCCCACCCGTGGGATAACATGCTTAACTTAAGGCCAGGCTTTTTACTTAAGTAAGGATAACATAGGTTGGGTATGAATTCCATATTTCACCTTTTTAATATTTTAAAGCACTTATATGTAACATGTATTAGTCCAAGTGCTTCACTAATGCTAATTCAGTTAACCCTCACGACATACCTTAGAGGGGAGTTCTGTTAGTATGCCTACAGAATAGGCAAAGAAATGTTTTCTAGACTATAGATAACTTTAAGAATATAGTATAGTCATAGAGGATTTGGGTCATTTTTTCAGGATCACAGCAACTGGTAAATGACAGAGGCATTTCTTGGCCATTATGCTATGCTTCTCTCTAGGAAATTGTCTCCATGTTTTTCTATAACATTATAAGGTTCTGATCTCAATGATGTTAGCAACTTTGGATTTATACTAGATCATTTCATAATGTTCTTGTGCAGTGTGTATATGCTATGTGGTGTGCACTTGTGAGTTTGAAATTATCACAGCATTTACGGAGATTCTGACACTACTAGAAACTCAAATTAGGAGGCAAGACATCTCCCTTCTCCATTCCCCTCCCTCCCAAATACCTTCTAATTGTTTTGTAAGACCTTGGACAATTCATATGCTATCTGAATCAATGTACTTATCTTTAAAATAAGGGAGCTAGACTCATTTATTTATCCTGAATTAGGATATATATTGGTTTCTAAAACAAACTGTAATGACATTTCTCTTCAGTTTAAAACACACCCTTGACATTTGAAAGAACAACATTTCAAGACTTTAATAGTTTATAAGAACCAAAATACCATATTATTCGCACAACAAAATAAAGTAATAAGTAAATAGAATTTTTACACACCATACTTTCTAATCTTGATTATTCTTAAAAAGGCTGAGTAAATAATTCACAAATTTATCATAATACATTATACAGTGAAATAAAAACTGATAGTATTATATAGCTAATCAAATAAAGTCACCCGTCACACACCTGCAGTCAAACAAAATTGGGTTTAAGTACTCACTGTACCAAGAACCAAGAGAGAATATTCTAGAGGAAACTTTGGAAAGATGGGTAGGGAAAGCAGACCTAATTTGATAATCAGTTACTTAATTTTGTGTTATAATGATTTTTATAGAATGCTACTGAGGAATACATAGAGAGCCTGATAGTGGTATCTCTTTATATTATTTTGAAAAATCTGATGAGTATAACAAAGTGTATTTTTAAAGTAACTTACGAAAACTCAAGCTTTATTGGCCTAAAACATTTTACCCTCAGAAACCATAAGGCAAGTGATAAGAATGTTAAGACAATTCATAATTTGGCCATTGAGGGGACAAGGACAGTTGTATTCCAGAAGCTTCGTGGAGTATAAGTGCTGTGTGCATGTGTTTGTAATACCCTGAACTCACTGTGCTATATAGTTACAATGCACTAATAAAATATTTTAAAAATAGAAAAGAACTAAGAGGACTGCATCTCAGGATAATTATGTAGATCCAGACCACACTAAAAATTCTGATAAAGACACATTTGAAAAAGCAATGTAAAATTTCAAGTTCTGCCAGAAACTGTTAATTAATGAATTGGCAATATTAACTTGATCCACCTAAAATAAGTTTTGAATAACCTCTACTTGTAAGAGAGATTTCCAAAATAATGAACAATTTGCATATACATAAAAATTGACCATTTAATTTGCCTCACAACATTAACTGTTTACTCTGCCCCAGGCAATGAGTTAGGCATTGGATGTAGCAGTGAAGGAAAAAAAAAAAAAAAAAACACAGCTCAGAAATAATTCCATGAACTTAGTAAATTAATATTTCATAAAGATGCCAAGAATACGCAATGGGGAAAGGATATTTTCATAAATAAATCGTATTATGAAAACTGGTTTATCCACACATTTAAAAAATGAACTTGGACCTTTATCATATGCCATACACAAAAATGAACTCAAATAAAACTTTAACTGATTATTTTAAACCATAAAACTCCTACAAGAAAGCCAGGCGTGGTGGCGCACGCTTGTAATTCCAGCATTTGGAAGGTTGAGACTGGAGGATCCTGGCTTGCGGCCAGCCTCAGCTGCTTAGTGAGGCTCTCCACAACTTAGTGAGACCCTGTTTCAAAATAAAGAATAAAAAATATGGCTGGGACTGTAGCTCAGAGGTAGAATACCCCTGGGTTCCATCCCCAGTACTAAAACAAAAACAAAACAAAAACTCCTACAAGAAAACAAGGGAAAATCTTTGTGATATTAGTCTTGGCAATGATTTCTTTTGGATATAACACTTAAGATACAGATAATAAAAAACAAAAACAAGTAGAACTACAACCTACTAAAAAAGTCTGTACAAGAGAGAATCAAGACATACAAGTGACCAACAGTTACATGAAAAAATGTTCGACATCATCTATCAATAGGGAAATGTAAATGAAAACCACAATATCACCTCACTCCAGTAATAATGGCTATTATCAAAAGAAACTAGATAATAAGTATTGGAAAGGGTATGAAGAAAATGGAACACTTGGATACTGTTGTTGGGAATGTAAATTAGTATAGCCATTGTGGAAAACTATATGACGGTTCCTCACAGAATTAAAAAAAATGAAGCTACTATATGATCCAACAATCCCTGTAGTGGACTTATATCCAGAAGAAATTAAATCAGCCTGTTAAAGAGATATCTGTACTCTCTTGTTCATTAAATGTCAGCACTATTCATAAGAGACAAGAAATGGTAAAAGCCTAAGTGTCCATCAGCTGATGAAAGGGAGAGTGCACATGTGCAAGTGCGTGAGTGTGCAAGTGTGCACACTCTGGCCTCTTCTGCTTCTCAGGGCATCAATCACATTGTGGGGTCTTCATCCATGTCGCCTCATCTAAATATAATTGTTTCTCAAAGGCCCCCAATACCAAATGCCATCACATTGAAGATTGGAGTTTCAACATATGAATTTGGGAGGTTATACAAATATATTGATTGACTTTGGAAAACCATGCCTCAAGTATTACTTCTGTTCTGTATTCTGTATTCTCTCATTCTAAGACTCTAATTCTAAGACTCTAATATGTTAAAGTTTTTCACCATGTTCCATATTTATATTTATTATGATCATCTCTTATATTTCACTATCTTATTTCTAATTCAGCTTCTATATCTTGTCCTAATTTGAGTTCACTACTCCTATATTTTATTTTTCCTAATTTGAATGTAATCAATCTCCTAAGATCTAATTTTTTAGTTAATTTAAATTTTAGTTCTAGAATCATATTTGATTATTTTTATTGTTGCATTGTAATTATGCATAATAATGATTGATTTATTGTGACATATTTGTAAATGCATATGAGGTCATTTGTTTCATTTTAATTCCCTAGTACCTCCCCTTTCCTTCCTGTCCTCCTTCTCTCTGATTCCCAACCTCTCCTCTACTGGGCTCACTTCTGTTTTCATAAGATCCCTTTTTCACTCCTTTTTTCTCTTTAGCTTCCACATATAAGAGAAAACATAAGACCTGTACCTTCTGAGTCTGACTTATCTCACAGTTCCATCCATTTTCCTACAAAGGACATAATTTTGTTCTTTATGGACAAGTAAACCTCCAGTGTGTGTGTGTGTGTGTGTGTGTGTGTGTGTGTGTGTGTGGCATTTTCTTCATCTATTCATCTGTTGATGGACACCTAGGCTGATGATGTGAATTGTGTTGCATTATACACAGGTATGCATCCATCACTGTGGTATGCTGACTTTAATTGGAACAATACCAACAAGTGGTATAGCTGGTTCATATGGTAGATCCATTTCTAGTGTTCTGAGAAAACTGCATACTGATTTCCATACTGGTTATACTAATTTGCAATCCCACCAACAGTGTACATGCTTTACTTTCCCCCTACATTTTCATCAGCATTTATTAATATTTTATTCTTGATGATTGCCATTCTAATAGAAGTGAGATGAAATCTCTTTGTAGTTTTTATTTGCATTTCTTTGATTGCTAAAGATATTCGGCATTTTTCATATATTTGTTGGTAACTTGTATTTATTTTGAGAAATATCTGTTTTGTTCATTTGCTTACCTATTGATTTTTTTGAGTGTGTGTGTGTGTGTGTGTGTGTAATTTTCTCTAGTTCTTTATATATTCTGTATATTAGTCCTGTCCGTAGAGTAGATTTTCCTCCATTTTTTAGGTGGTCTTCTCATGCTCTTAATTGTTCCTTTTGCTGTGCAGAAGTTTTTTAATTTGATGTAACCATATTTATTAATTCTTGGTTTTATTTATTTTGTGTGCGTGCATGTGTGTGTGTGTGTGTGTGTGTGTGTGTGTGTGTGTGTGTACTGGGGATTGAACCCAGAGGCATTCTACCTTCAAGCTACACCCTAAGCCCAATTTTATTTCTTATTGAGAAACAGAGTCTCACTAGGTTGATGAGAGTCTCACTACTTTATTTATTTTATTATTATTATTATTATTATTATTATTATTATTATTATTTGTTTTTGCGGTACTGGGGATTGAACCCAGGGGTATTCTACCTCCAAGCCACACCCCCAGTCCAATTTTTATATTCTTTATTTTTGAAACAGGATCTCACTAAGTTGCAGAGAGCCTCACTAAGTAGCTGAGGCTGGCTGCAAACCCGGATCCTCTGGTCTCTGCCTCCCAAGTACTAGAATTACAAGCGTGCGCCACCACACCAGGCTCAGTCTCACCACTTTATGAGGCTGTCCTTGAACCTGTAATCCTCCTATCTCAGCCTCCCAAGTACTGGGATTACAAGCATGTGCCACCACACCAGGCTTGGTTTTATTTCTTTAGCGTTAGGCTTCTTGTTGAAGTCATTGCTTGTGAATGTATGTTGGAGTTCTCACTGTGTTTTCTTGTAACAGTTGCAGAGTTTCTGATATAATTCCTATTATTTGCTTTCAGATTCTCTATTTGAACTTGCCATCTTGTCAGCTAACTTATTTAATATATTAGGCAACATATGGAGATCTGTATTATAACTCTAGTATAATGCCTGGATCTTGTTTTGGTATTTCTCTGTCTCCTCCCCTGTTCTCTCTCCTCTCTCCCCCCTCTCTTGTCTCTCCTCTGTCCTTCCTCTCTCTTCTTTCTCCCCCTGCCCCTCCTCTTCTCCCCTCTCCATCTCTCTTTCCCTCTCTTTTTTATCTCTTTGTTTCTTCATATGTATTACCTCATACTATGCATAGTAATTTACATATAAATTCATCATATTTTTCATGAAAACTTATTTTCCTGTGAAAATATCTGATTCTGGCATTTTCATTGAAAGTTAAGTTCTTATATTGTTATCATTCATCAGAGACAATATACTTTTATTTCTTAAAGGCAGTGAAGGTACAGGTAGATCGCTTTAATCCAATCAAGGGTTGAACCGGTTTAAAGCTGGAAAACCATAAACACATGTCGGTCTAGAGGGATGAGGGGGAAAGCGTTGCTACTCAGGCCACAGGAGAACAATGCATTGAGGAGACCACCCTGGAGGAACCGTGGGGGATGATGATATTGTATGAAGTACCAGTAACTCAAAGAAGAGAAATATCTAAATTTTTCTCTCCTGGCCTCTGGTCTTCTACTGGTGTCTGTTATTAGGGAGAATTGACATCTTAATGATCCTGAGTTTTCCAATCATTGAGTATGGCTTATGACTACATTTTTTTGGCCTGTGTATTAGTCTCCGTGTGATGCAATAGCAAAATACCACAAGCCAGCAGCAAGGGCTGCCTTGCAGTTGGCCACCTTTTCACTGTGTGAAGCCTTACTTGGCCTTTCCTCTCTCCTCACCAGAGAAGAGAGTGAGAGCAAGGAGGAGGGAGAGGAAGAGAGAAAAAGACCTCCCAGATGGTTCTTTTCTAAAAGACATTAATCCTATTGGATTAGAACCCCAACCTTAGGGGTTAAATATATGAATTTTGAGAGGACATAGTCCAGTCCATAGCAGTCTGTATGAACTTTTCTCAGCAATATTTTGTAAATTTTAGCATAGAGCTTTTATACATATATTGTTAGGCTTATTTGTAAGCATTTTGAATTTTGTTTTTATAAACAGAGTTAAAATTAATTCTCCAATTGTTTGCTGCTAGCATATGAAAACAAAATTGATATATCATATTGAATTTGAATCCTGATCTTTATCTCTCTTATTAGTCCCAGTAGTTTTTGTAGATTCTTTAGAATTTCCCATATTCAATATCATAACTGCTATGAATAAAGATTTACTTTTTTCTTTCCAGTTTTTCAAAGTTTCTAACAATTGCCTTATTTATATATTATGATTTATGATATCTAATTCAATTGTGCATAGAGATGCTGATAGAAGACATACTTCACTTGTTCCTGATCTTAGGGAGAAGGCACTTGACTTTCATCACTAATTCTACTGTTCGTTAGTGGCAAGTTTGTTGAAGATTTCTATATCATATTGAGGAAGTTCTTTGAAATGTTTTGCTTTTTAAAATTTATTGGTTCCTGAGAATTTTAATTTGTCAATTACTTTTACACACATGGTATATATGTCATATACATGTTTTTCAGGTATTTTTTCATATGAATATCACAAGACAAGGATAAATTATTTTGTTTGGTCACAGTATAGTGTTTTTATGTAGTTACAGTGTACTGGATTAAGTTTTTTAATTTTTAAAAGATTTTTTGGATTTTTAAATTTTTAAATTTTTTATAATAAGATTCCTTGTACCAGGGCTAAGCTGTGTTACAAAATAAATTCAGAAGTGAAAGTAGTCCCTCTTTCTCTTTTTTAACCAAAATGTTCATGTAATGTTGGTTTCATTTACTTCTTAAATATGTTTTAAGGAAATATCCAATGAGAATATCTAGTTCTACTCTTTTCATAAAAAGTTGCCATTTAATTATGAATTAACTTCTTTAATAGTTATAGTGCCATTCAGGTTTTCTATTTCTGTTTATGATCAGTTTTGGTAAGTTTAGTTTTTCAGGAATTTTTCCATTTTTCAATCCATGTTATTAAATTTACTGGCATGAAGTTGTTCATATTATTCCTTATTTGCCTTTTTAATGAATTGAAGATCTAAAGTCATGTCCCTTCTTTTGATAATTATGTTTTTATTATTTTTCCTCATCAGCCAAGTAGGATGTTCATCAATTTTACTAATCCTTTCTAATGTCTGATTTCATTGATTTTCTCTCAGTGACATTAATTTTTTAACTTATGTTTGATTTTCACTCTCATCATGATTATTTTATTCTTTAACCTATTTTGTATTATTTCATTTTTCCTAAGGAGGAAACTTATATCATTGGATTTATAATTGTTTCTTTGGCAATGGAGTTTTTAAAGCTATAATTGTCTCCCTATCAAGTGCTTTAGATGTATCTCACAAATTTTGATATTTAGCATTTTTACTACAGTTCATATTGAAACATTTTAACTACTCTTGCAATTTTTTCTTGATTGTTTTATATGTTTTCCTGGTCATATTTCAAGAGGAGGGTAGCAACAGTGTGGACAAGTTGGAAGGCACAGGAAAATGAAGAGGTCACTAATGTCACTAATGGAGGGAAGTCCTCACTAGGCTGAAGGGCATTTACTTTTGATGAATGAAGGAATGCCTTTAAATATGAGAAGGTCATAGAGGATAAGAATTGATTCATGTTAAGATGCTTGTAGAAAAACAAAGATTCCTTTGCTGCTTTTGTTGTTGTTGTTGGGCTCATATCTCTATAACTTTATTTACTATTATTTAAATAAGATCTCTCTTAAGGTATTTTTAAGTTCGAAACAGTTGTGAGAGCATAGGGTTTGGGAGTATTATTATTTCATCAAGTAGAGTAACAATTTTGTATATCACTTTAGGAAGACAGATTTGCAAAATATACCAAAAATTCTATTGCCCCATAGTGCTTATAGCAGAAGAACCTTTACTGTGTATTAAATTTTACCCAATAATTTTATTTGTCCAACATATTATTCTAAAAATGACCTTAAATATGAGAAGTCTGATATAGAAATTGTTTTTCACTGCAGAATTCTTGAGAAAATGTAAGCAGTTCAAGGGTAAGGCAAATGATATTCTACCGACTATATAGAATATTTTATAGATATTAAAGCCAGGAGTGGTGAGACTCTTTCCAACAAACAAACAAACAAAAAACCCTGGCGTGGTGTAATCTCAGTACTTGTGAGGCTGAGACAGGAGGATGATTTGAGGCCAGCCAGCCTCAGCAATTTAGCAAGACCCTGTTTCCAACCAAAAAAAAGGCTGGTAGTCTAGCTAGCTCAGAGATAAAATGCTCCTGAGTTGAATTCCTAGTACTAAAAAAGAAAAAGTTTAAGAATAGGTTATAGATATTAAAATGATTTAGAATCACATGGAAATACTCGTGCTATAATATTAAATAAACAAAATACAAATAGTTTTTTAATTTAAATGCAAAACTAGACCAAAATATTAGTAGTAGGAAAGTGGGATCAGTAATGCTTTATTCATTAAAAAAAATCTATAAGATATTTTATGTTTAATATATCCATATAATGTATTTTATGAACTTCCAAAGGGAAAAATAAACCTATGGAATATCAACAAAAGTAACAGAAGATTTGAAGAAACACACACACACACACACACACACACACATACACACACACACACACACACACACACACACACACAGAGTAAAATGAACCAAAAATAACTCACTCATTTTCATCTACTCTGTCATCTACTATTTACTACTATCTCATCTACTTTTGTCATAAAAGTAAACTCCTTGATAACATTGTCTATAATTCCTGCTGAGTGGGTGTTTCTTTGAAGGAAAATGAGTAAAAGTAGTCAGAAAATACAACTATAAGGTTGACTATATCCAGACTTCTTTTAACTATTTTTTAAATGGTAGTTATTTTCTAAAGTACTACATTAAATTAAAATTAATCTTAAACTTCATCTGTAAAACTATAGAATGAAAACTTAATCACAGTATTTTTTGCCTTTTTTAGAATTTACATGCTTTATTTCCATTATTTATGTTACAATGCAAATGCCTTACATAGATTCTTACAAACAAAATGTTTGCATTAACATATGAATTTTGACCTCCACTGTAATCATCTTAGTAATAACATGAAAAATAAATCATCTTAGTAATAACATGAAAAATAAATCTAAGACACGTTTCTTCTGAGTCTGTAAACATTCACATGAAGGCAGGTATAAAATAGTTCTTCTATCTGAATATCATTTTTTTCTGCCAAACTCATGATTTTATATATGGAATTCTCTGTAGAAAGTATTGCAATTTTTATTACTCTGCATAAAAAATTCCTATGGGTCTTACAAAACAGTCTACTGTTCTCCTTAATGATTCATTAAGTGAGAAAGACAGAATTTAAAGCGCCATTAGAGCAAAAGGTCAGGATAAAATTCCCAATTGCTTATTTTTCTGATGTATGGCATAGAGTTTCATTCAGAAGCCATGCTACATCACATCAATCCTTCCTTGGAGTTTGCATTCAATTGCTTGATATCTTGAATTACTAAGATAAGTTATTGAAGAGACCTTCTTTAGTTTAGTTTGGAACATATCTCAGAATATAATCCTGCATGGTGCAGTCTTTAAAAACTTTTTTTTTTTTTTTTTTTTTTTTTTGTGTGTGTGTGTGTGTGTGTGTGCGTGTATTTAAGTAAATAGCATTTAGGGGGCTGACATCGTTATGCTTTATCCTCTCTTTTTAAAGAATCTGCTAAGAATGCCTTCTCTCCCACTTTTTGATTATTTTTAACTCCAGGCAAATAAATATAAGATCTAAAGCTAAGTTTGAGAAGACACTATTATACATAACTACACAGTTATGCTACTAAGAATTTGACTCACACTCGTACATATCTGGCATATTTGGTATGAACTGTGTTGATCAATATGACAATATTCTATTGTAATTTCATATATTTCTCTGAACTTTATAACTCATGTAAGTAATTTCTCTTTTAATTGGTATGAATAATTTATATAACTGAAAATAGAGATTCGGAGGTAGTATTTTAATAAAAATGAATATCTCAACATTTTAAGAGTTTTGTTTTCAAGTTGGAGGATAGATTGACCCCTACATAATTAACCTTTAAATACAAATTTTAGCATGGTGCTGCACACCTGTAATCCTAGTACTTGGGAGGCTGAAACAAGGAGGATGGTAGGTTCAGAGCCAGCCTTGGCATCTTAGCAAGTCTTTAAAGCAACTTAGTGACACCTTGTTTCCAAATAAGAAATAAAAAGGACTGGGAGTGTATCTCAGAGAATGCTCCTGAGTTCAATCTCCAGTAACACAAACATACACACACATACACACACACACACACACACACACACACACACATATTTTAAGCTGGTGTGGAATGAAATGAAGTAAGACAGGAAAAAATTAGAATTAAGTAATATTTTTTTCTTTTTTTGGAATTAAGTATTATTTGTCTAAATGTTAAAAATAGACAAAATAAATGAAGCATCATGGACTTAAATGAATAAACGGCATTTAAAAACTATTATCTAAATTACCTATCATGATTTTATTATCATATCATTGTAATTCTTTTAATAAATTGGAAATAAAATTAATGAATTGTAAAACTTAATTTTAATAAGAACATATTTTACTTATATTGATCCTGTAACAATTCTACACATTTTCAAAATTTGGAACTTGTGTTAATCTGGCAATGAGTTGATTGATCCATTTTATAAAACTTAAAAATGTAAGGTAAAAAAAGATTGTGTTAACTGTTTGTAGATATTATTCAGGCATATGATGAAAAGTATTTTTATCTATCATATCTCAGTAGAATTATGCTCCTTTCTGCCCTTTTATTTAGTTAAACACATTTTGGAGAGTTTATAATAATTGTAAATTTTATTGTGTTTTCTGTATGTTTCTAAAGGAAATGCATAACTTAAATATGACTTAATATTTTCTGTGGAAAATAACTTATTTTTTAATGAGTTATTTTGTTAGTTTAAGAAGCTCAAATATAATATCTATTTAGTTGAAGTAAAGTAGTAATGATTTCGTATAAATCTTCTTGAACCACATGATTTCAGAGTTTCTTATTACTGTCTTTATCAGCTAAAGAGGCAACCAAAATACCAAAGAGGAAACACATCCCCTGTCCTTGTCCTGAGTTCTCGGCAGAGGAAATCCATTGTCACTCTTGGAAGTCCTGGCCCTGGAGTATTGCCCCTTTTAATGTTATTCTTGATATGACCATGCTCAAACAGTCAGGACTTCTGAGGGACTTTATTGATGTGATCAAAGAGGTGATGATATAGTGTGCAAAATGTGAGCATTTTAAATTGAAGCTACCTTCTCTAAATGCTTTATTTTGATATGGGCTTATGCAATGATTTGTTCATCCTGATTAACATCTTCTATTTGAAGAGAAGGCTCATGGGAATCTGGCATCCATCCTTGTCCTGTGACTGCTCATTGCTGCTGCTGTTGTTATTATTCACTTTTTTATTATGATACTTCTTCTCATTATTACAGTCATTTAAAATATCATCAAAAGGAGAAAAATATGTTTATTTTAAGTGGTGATATCTTATAATTTAATGGTGGATATGTTCCCAAATGACTGTTCAAAAATAGCTCTCCTAGGGAAACATTATATTGGATTGGTCACACATGAGTAAACCCAACTTCAATTTATTGCTTTAGTAAATATGCATGTGGAAAATTACATTTATAGCATAAAATAAGCTTGAGTTTAGTTTATTGCTAAGAAACTGGAGAAAGTATAGCTTGACTTTCTCTTTTGTGTCTATCTTTGTTCCATAGGAATTTAATTTAATTTAATTCATTGGATTTAATAATAGATGACTTTGAGAAGAAAAGCATCTAAATCCTCTGAGATACTGACATTTATTTACATAAATATCGATTCTAGAGCTCCTTACAATAGTTTTCTAATCAATTATCTACCTCACTTATAATATTTTACTAATAGATGTTTTAAATGAAACTTCAGAGACAATTATGCAAAATATGACAGATAAATGGTGAAAGGAATGTCAGAATCATTAAATTAAAGATGGTGAAAAAGTTCCCCTCTAGCTGCCCAGAGGCACTCCAGCTTCAAATGGGCTACAGTCCAGTCGTTCATATATACTTGACTGTGACTTGCATGAGAACCATTTTCTTTTCCCTTAGAAATTTCTTTTCCCTCATCCTAAGGGAAAAGGTTCTCATCCTAAGGGAAAAAAGACCTTTCACATGCATTTTAATGTATTGAAAACAAATTATTTCCGAATAGCGTAGAAAATTTAAATTGTTCTTTCTTCTTTGAATAGGTTATGTGGGTATGCAATTTATGTCGAAAGCAACAAGAAATCTTAACCAAATCTGGGGCATGGTTCTTTGGAAGTGGCCCTCAGCATCCTAGTCAGGATGGAACCTTGAGTGATACAGCTACAGGTGCTGGTTCGGAGGTACCGAGAGAAAAGAAAGCACGACTCCAAGAGCGATCGCGGTCCCAGACCCCCCTGAGCACAGCAGCTGCCTCCTCCCAGGACACAGTTCCTCCTACTGCACCACCAGACAGGAGCAAAGGGGCTGAGACCTCGCAGCAAGCCATGGGGCCCGAGCAGAAGCAGGCTTCATCTAGGTCTAGAAGTGAACCTCCAAGAGAGAGGTAATACTTCATTAACCCTGTAAGCCAAAGTGAAGACCTTGCTTGAAAAGCAAACCCACTTTCAAGCATTTGGCTTCTGTTAGGAGGAGTATGTGGAAATACTACTTCTCAATCCCCTCCCCCAGAAGTCAGCAATGGAACTGAGGTGCTTTAACTATCTCAAGTGCATGTTCCCTAAGAGACCTTTGTTGCAAAGTTCTCTTTCATACCATGCACAGATGTAAACATGAGTTATATTACTTGATTGAGCTACTGAATTCCATCCTTGAACTCAGGCAAGCTCTTATTGATCATTTGTAGAATTCATCCTTTAGTTAAAAGTGCTCTCTGAAACAATAAATGGAGATACCTGATCTATTGAAGGGTATGTTTGAACACCCTTCTTGAGGACATTTCTTTTATGCTGAGGTCTGAGAAGTAGCTAGGAATTTAACTGAAGGGCAGGATGATGCTTTGGGTATCTGCAGAGGCATGTGGCCTGAAAGAAACAGTCTGATGTGAGGACCATATAAGGATACTCACTGGCCAAAGTGCAAGTAGCAGAGGAAGAGTAGCAGGGAGGTGGCTGGTGAGGTGATGAAGCTACAGGTTAAAATTTTACAGATTTTATCCTAAGCATTATGGAAAGGCATTGAAGATTTAAGCAAGGGATAATGTTACCAGATATTTTACTAAATTGGTTGAGTGATTAACTCATTAAATATATTCATGTCCAGACATGATGCTCTGCACTAGGAAATTATGTTAAGAAGGTTAACATGTGGAGGACCTAACTATTGTTAGGATTTGGACTAGGCTTGATTACTTTGATCTACGCTTATTTACCCCACTGGGTAAGAGAGCAGGTTCCAAGTGAGTCTTCCGATCTGCTTTTAAGATAAGTCACATGTAAGAAGATCAAGGACTTCAAAGTTAAACAGGTTTGACCTAATACTGTCACAATATGCAGTATTAAGTCACTTCTCAGGACTGTGGCAAGCATAAGTAAAGCTAAACAACATGTGTTTCCAGGTTAGCACATGGTAGGCATTCAATGACTATGACTGACTATTATTCAAACCTGTAGTCATTATATGTTTACTTTAAGTAAATTCTGTGCCAAGAATTGGAGGATATAAAGATGATTAGGATATGGTCCTTTTTCTCACGGACCTGGGGGAGAGACCAGACAATATCCCAAAGAAGACAGGTGTCCAGTCAGTTAACCAGGATGCTATTTAGATCAAGACTAAAAAATGCATGAAGTACTTTGGGAGTCTCAGGGTTAAAGAAAATGAGTTCTGAATTAACTTTTGTAAGATATCCAGGTATTATAGGAGAGGTAAACAGAGTAGAAAAGGACAATACCTGAAGGGGAATGAGTGTACTTAAACTATTTGAAGACAAGGTGGAAAGGACACCTGAGATACCTTACGTGAAGGTAGAATTAAAAACATCTGGTGACAAATTGTCGTGTATGAAAAAGAGACAAAAATATTAAAAGTGCAATTTGGAACTAGTAAGAAGATGATAGCTTAAGATAAATAATTTGGAGCTCTGAAGTTGCTGAAGAAAAAAAGAGTTATTTTGCTATATGGTAAAAATGATATAAATTTCAAGAATGAAGACTGAGACATTTTGTTTTGACCTTTTAGGTGGAATTTGAATATTGATAAGGACA
This sequence comes from Graphiurus murinus, assembly GCA_004027655.1. Taxonomy (NCBI): domain Eukaryota; kingdom Metazoa; phylum Chordata; class Mammalia; order Rodentia; family Gliridae; genus Graphiurus; species Graphiurus murinus. The sequence continues at coordinate 6,458 of PVLC010007847.1, read as the reverse complement.
ATTACATTTATTGGTGATACAAGTAGATAATAGAGAACTGGCGGTACAGGAGCAGGAGAAAAGAGGCGGGTGGCAGTAGAGGGTTGGGCAAATTCAAGGAGAAGAAGGACTGAAAGAATGCCAGTCTGATTTCTCGATCACATTTTGCAAACTGAACAAGATCCAGTGGAAACAAAACAAACGTACAAGTGAGAAAAAGTTTAATTATTTGCACAATGAAACACAGAAGGAAGAACTCTTTCCACTTGTGTGACACTCAACTCTTTCATAAAGCATCTTCACCAATGGTGTGCTCATATGAATTCTGCAAGGCAAGCAAGCATTATCTATTAGCATTTCAAGAAAAAATATTGATTCAATATATACTTCTATCATGAGCAACTGTGCCTTAACAAGGTACCAAAAGTTTGTACACAATCATTACACTCATAGGAAAACCACATTTGATAATGATTAGTATGTGATCATGTTAGATTCTTCACACTGTAAAACTGCATGTCCACTCTTGTGGTCCAGCTTCAGATCCAAATCCCTTTCATTTCAGAGGGCCAGTGTGATTTCAATGCCTCACGCAGAACTGATCATACTTCTATTTGTTTTCCTGGCCATCAGAAACCCTTTATCCTTCTCTCTACCATCACCAGCATCTCTTCACCCCCAACCCACAACATTTTAGCACCTGCACCTTGCTAACCTACAATGGAAATTACCCCACTTTCCTGTTTTGTATTTGTTTATTTTCATTCATGTCATCTGGTTTCAGATTCCCAGTCAAATGATGTTACCTCTCAGGAGCTTTCCCTTTGGGCCTTTGGATCCTAAAAGGAGCCTTGAGTTATCTCCATCTTAATTACACTTTAGATCATGTAAATCCAAAAAGCTTAACTTTTTGCAACTTCTGATACAGTAGCTAGAGAGACCCCAAATTAGATGCATCTCAGTATACAGAGAAGTACTGAAAGGGACAACTGAATATTACATTTACAGTGTTCAAAGATTGCCAAACCCCTCTTTACTTTTATCGTTGTCAGTGCATTCCATACCATGGAGGCAAAGTAGAACTCAACTGTTTTCTTTTCTTTTTTTTTTTTTTGGACCCTATTCTGAAATGAATGGGAAGGATCAGGCTAAGGGGGGCATATTTAAAAACTTATACAGGTTTAATGTGGCTCTTTATCTCAATTTTTAATGAGACGTTGAATTCTCGCTAATTATTTGGAATGATTTAAGACTAGTATAGGAAGAAAAACGTGTGTCTGGTCTTTACGTTTTATAAATTGATCTTCTTGATGTTCCTTTGCACATCACAGGAAGAAGACTCCAGGGCTTTCTGAACAGAATGGCAAAGGAGCCCTAAAGAGCGAGCGGAAACGCGTGCCAAAGACATCGGTGCAGCCGGGGGAAGGAGTTGCAGAAGAACGGGAGCGGAAAGAAAGGCGGGAAAGCCGAAGGCTGGAGAAAGGGCGATCTCAGGACTACTCCGACGTGCCAGAAAAACGGGAGGACAGCAAGGCAGCGGAAGATGAGAAGCAGAGGAAAGAGGAGGAGTACCAGACCAGGTACCGCAGCGACCCGAACCTGGCGCGGTACCCGGTGAAAGCGCCGCCCGAGGAGCAGCAGATGCGCATGCACGCCCGAGTGTCCCGCGCGAGGCACGAGCGGCGACACAGCGACGTGGCGCTGCCGCGCACCGAGGCGAGCGCCGCGCCGCCCGAGAGCAAGGCGGGCAAGCGCGCGCCGGCCAAGGCCTCGCCGCCGGACTCGCCGCGGGCCTACGCCACCGAGAGGACCGCGGAGGCCAGGCCGCCCACGAACCCCAGCCCGCCCGCGCCGCGGCATGGGCCGGCCCCCGCCGACGCCCCGGAGCCCCGCGCCCCGGAGCCGATCAGGAAGCAGAGCCGCCTGGACCCCAGCTCCGCCGTGCTCGTCCGCAAGGCCAAGCGCGAGAAGGTGGAGACCATGCTGCGCAACGACTCCCTGAGCTCCGACCAGTCCGAGTCCGTGCGGCCGTCGCCGCCCAAGCCGCACCGCTCCAAGCGGGGCGGCAAGAAGCGGCAGATGTCGGTGAGCAGCTCGGAGGAGGAAGGCGTGTCCACGCCCGAGTACACCAGCTGCGAGGACGTGGAGCTGGAGAGCGAGAGCGTCAGCGAGAAAGGTAAGGGGGCGGCGCCCAGGTGCGCGGGAGCCAGCCGAGAGAAGCCTGCATCCCTGGCTGGTTTAGAGGTGTGTATGAGCCAGGCTTGGAGATAAGTGTGTGCGCTCCATGGTGAGGGCTGTGTGTGTGTGTGTGTGTGTGTGTGTGTGTGTGTGTGTCAGGGTTCCAGGTGCATGCATCCGGGTTTACAGATGGGTGGGAGCCAGCCTTCGAGATGCATGCATGCTCAGTTGAGAGGTACGAATGTGCCTTGCTTAGAAGATCCTGTGTGCTAGGTAAGTGTGTACTTGAGCCAGGGTCAGAAGTGCGCATGTACTAGGGTTAGAGGTGCAGCGTTCTCAGGTTAGAGGTTAGAGGTGAACCTTCCAATGCGCACAGACAGCGATGCAGCCAGTGCAAGGTTTCAGTTCTATTTATTTATGTATTTCATCAATGAGATTAAAAATAATCTCAAACTTTGAGTTACTAGGGTTTCTTACTGATTTGATTCCTGTTATTCTGGGAAATACAGTATGTATTTTTGTGTTTTTAAGTTATTTGGGGGTGGATTTATGTATCTGGGAAAGATAACTTCATTGCTAGAAAACATAAACTCTGCCCTATAGAGGCGAATGTAGTATTTTTCCTCTCCCAAACTTCAGTTGTGTATACCCCAGCTAACAAGGTATCATTTTTTCAAATTTCATTGTCCTCACAATTTGTAAAGAAGTTACTTTACAGTTACATCATGTTTGTAACATGGGATAGTAACTGATCTATGAAGTTCACATTCCAAAAGTTTTTTGGAACCTGGTATGAGAGGCTTTTTTTTTTTCTTTTCTCTAAATCTGCACTGTACAATACTGTAGCCATATGTAGTATTTAACCTAAATTAATTAAAATCAACACATTTAAAAATTCAGTTCATCAATTACACTAGGACAAAAAGTCTCTTTAGATTGTGTTGTTATAGAAAAAATAGAATATTGCATGTTCTCTTGAAAAATATTCTCATTTATGCTGCTGTTCACTCAGACTTAAATTGATGGGAGTCCTAATTTTGATGGTGGTGGTTATCATCTTGTGGTAGTGTTGAGGTCCTAGAGTGTTTCCTAATGAATTTGCATTTTGGGGAACTTTTGTAAGTTTTTTGCTTTCTATATAATTGACAAATTGTATACTAAGTATGATAAATATCATTTAAAAATCACTTTGCTTCCCCATCTCCTATCTCCAATCTGCATGCACACGTCCTTCCCACCTCTGTATGTGTGTGTATATGTGTGTGTGTGTGTGTGTGTGTGTGTGTGTGTGTGCAGACACATATATATGCCCAATCTCAGGCTCTATGTAAGAACAGTTAAGACAGTTCATTCAATTATTACCTCAAACCAACATGAAATGATTGTCTTTGAAACTTAGATATATGTAGGATCAGTTTGACTCTTAAGCTTACCTTCTGATGACTTCCTTTTGTTTGCCTCTTGAAACAATAAAGTGGATGTCAAACAAATATAGAAATAGATGTGCTTAATTTGTAAGCATGTAACTCTTGATGGACATGGACATGTATAGTTTCCTTAAAGAAAGGACTCTGTACCAAATCTTATCGAATATCTGTTAAAAATCAGAATTGACATGGAATCAGAAAGAAATCCCCACATTACATGTGTGGCATAGATGACGAAAGGAAATCTGGGCAGTGGCAGGGTCTTTGGAGGGACAGGGCTGATGTGATGAGAGGAACCTTTTGCCTCTGCATGCTGATGTTTTCATGGAAATTTATCATTCTAGAGATTTGGGTGACCTCTGGGATGTACACACCTCTAGAGCTAGTGTTAAACCCCTTCATTTGGGAATACAGGGATATCACATATACATTTATCTGATATAGACAATCCTGTTTTCTCTTAACTTGTAGTTAGTCTCATTCTCAAGTAAATTTCTTGAATATATTCCAATCAAAGTAGCTGCTCCTGGGCAATTTAGCAAGACCTTATCTCAAAAAAAAAAAAAAAAAAGATTTGGGGATATAGCTCAGTGGTAAACTGCTGCCTAACATGTGCAGACCCTTGGTTCAGTCCCCAGTACTCCAATAAGAAAGAAAGGAAAGAGCCGGGCGTGGTGGCGCACGCTTGTAATCCCAGCATTCGGGAGGCTGAGACCAGAGGATCCGGGTTCGCGGCCAGCCTCAGCTACCTAGTGAGGCACTCCACAACTTAGTGAGACTCGGTTTCAAAATAAAGAATAAAAAAAAAAATAGGGCTGGGGGTGTAGCTCGGAGGTAGAATGCCCCTGAGTTCAATCCCCAGTACCGCAAAAAAGAAAGAAAGGAAAGGAAAGAAGGACAACACAATCTTTATATTCAATATATAGATTTTTTCATATAATTTAATTTTTTCACTTATACAACTATTAACAATGATCTTTGTCTACTAGGATTATCAAAAAATTGAGGTCAGCTACCATATGCCTTAAAAGTAAGTGATATTCCTATTACTATTGCCAAGTGAGAAAATTTGGCATCTCTTGTCTTTTAGCTTATAAATATTAACTAATATACATTTCCTTTCATAGAAGATAACACGTAGTAAATCTTGTTTATAAAATAGCAGCTTGATTCAAATGAAATGTTTAATAAAAATCCCCTGAGATAAGGTCTAGTGAAGATTTATGCCTCTAAGGAATTGATGAAGAGGTCTCTTAGTAAAGTAAGAAGCCAAGATGTTGCCAGTGTTAAGAAGAGAAAAAGAAAGTGCCAGTTCTAGGGGAAAAAAAAGAAAGAAAAAAATGGAAACATTGCTACCTTGTTCAGGGGGGCAAGCCACTTATACTTACAAAGAACTTTATGCATAAGTCTTAGACCAGAAAGGAGTTGCAAAAAGAGTCTGGCATTGGATAACAAGATTTCCTTTCTTCTTTATCTTCTTCTTGCTTTGAGTCAACGAAAAAAGTCCAACAAAAATTAATTTTGCCTTTGAATATAACTTTTTATTTCATTTTTCTTCTCTCATCAATTCTTTCTTTATTTCTCTCTTCTTTTCTTTCTTACCTAGGGTCTTGCACATTCCAAGCATGCACTATACTACTGAGCTACACCCCCATTCCTTGCCTTTGAACTTCTACAGTGTTCTTGAATGGCTTTAGAGGTTAACCTGAGATGTCTGTAGAAGATAATAAGGGGAGAGTAGCCTGTTTTTGGACAGAAGAGCTTGCCCAGTAGGCTGCATGGTATGGTAGTAGAGGAGAAAGCCATCTGCATGATACATCTCCCAGAGAGTTGAGGCTCAGTGACATTGGGTTCAGTGATGCTGGAAGTGAGAAGTGGAGCATCAAGTTGGTAGATTCCCTCAAAATTTGATGATAGTACAACTACAGCACACTCTTCTTCATTCTTCCTATCATCTTCCTCCCCTTTATTTCCCTATATACAGTGAATATCCAACATGTAATTCCTACATAGAAATCAGTGAAAAGGTTGAGTGAGAAACTAGAGTAGATGTTTCCCCACTCTAGGACTCCTACCCTCACCATCCAGCATTGCACTTATTATTTACCCTCAACTGAAGGCTACCAGCTCACAAATGCCAGTGATAGAAATACTATCCATCAGAGCAACATAGCTAAAAGGTTCTACATGGAAACTCTCATGAGCTACACACAAATATCTAGCCAGTGCCCAATATCAAATATGAATGAACAACAAAGTCCATGAGATAGGAAGAACACCAGCTGAATGAACTACAAGGGATCAAGATTATCCAATACATACTGACTGTAGAAACAAGAAACAATTCAAGAGCAGAAGAATGCTTAAAACCAAACAGAACAGAATGCTACACACCTTGAAGTTTAGTACATTTGAAATGTCCAAGCCTCATCCCCAGGGAATTTTCAACACACACACACACACACACACACACACACACACACACACACTATGTAAAATATTTTTTGCAAAATATTGATGTTACGTTATTAACCAATCTCAAAATAAAGTTCTGTATACAAAACCCTTAGCATTGATGCATTTCAACAGAAATTCACGGACAAAATATAAGACTATATGAATGGACTCAAGGTTACAAGCTTGCCTACAGATAGCCAGGCAAGTCACTAGCCAGTAAATATAATATCATGATCTGAACATTAAAATAAAAACTAATGTAAAGCTTCTGAACTACTTTGGGTCTAGAAAAAGAAAACCATGAGACTTACTTAGAGGAGGCTTTACAACCCTTGTAATGCTGAGAAGATAAGTAAAAAATGTAGTAATTGTGAAATATAAGATCCCCAAACCATTAAAGATGCTAAGCATGAAGGT